>APFE030461310.1:0-15638 GCA_000404065.3 Pinus taeda | reverse complement strand
AAAATATAAATTTTATACGTTATTCAAAATATTTTCATCAAGAAAACACTATCATTTACATGTAACAAATAATTTTGGCTCACCTAAATTACTGAAAAAACATACAGTGAAATAAATTGAAACATTGTGTATATATATAATTCTGAAAACAATGGAATTGGGGGTCAAAAAACGCTTATCGATTTTACTTCCAAAAAAAGACTATGACTGTGAAAATGATGAAAGCAACCGCAAAAAGGAAAATTCTATACGCACATAGGCATGCGGCTTTCAACTTTTAATATTAGGTGTCCTCAAATGGAGATGTCAGCGATAAATACGAATACAAGTAAACTCACTGTTTATCAAATCATGATAGTGATTCATTCGAAATTCCAAGGGAGTGCTGAGCTTGCCTTGCGCCGGCAACGCCATCCTCAGCTTCTTGACGGAAATGCCGCCTAATTTCTGGGTTTATTTGATACTCTGTCTATCGTTCTTTGTTTTGGCAATGGAGCCCATGTGTCCCTCCAGAAGAGGTTCAGTAGGCATATCGTCCAAGAACCGAAAGTCAATACCAGATGGAGTTTCGTTGGCCTTCGACGGGGACCTAAAAGATGCCACAGATGATGGCGATTCATCAAAAGCCTTGTGGACATTTTGAGGGTGCCCTTTACGCACAGGACTCGCTGGCTTTCGCGATGGGATGGATATGGCTGGCTTGCAATTTATATCTGAGCGTTTTCCTTAATGGAATTGAAGAGTTTCCTGCATATTCTCTGAAAGCAATTATGGTTGACAAGTTTGAAAGGAGGGCGATGCTCATCTTCTTGGATACGCGTGATACGCTTTCTTCGGAATGAAGAGGCAATACAAGGCGGAGGGAAAGGAGAAGAGAGCAACCCTATGCTGAAGGAATAGGAGTCGGAGGCCAACATGCCTACTGGAGTAGGGGTGGCGTGAAGCGGGGGTGGCCAAAGGAATATAAGCTACACATGTGCTTTCTTCAATAAACCAAGGAATTAGGTGACATTGCCGTCAGAACGAAGAGGCAATACAAGGCGAAGGGAGTGGAGATGAGAGCTACCCTATGCCGAGATGCCTACTGGACCTCTTTGGGAGGGACCCACGGGCTCCGTCGCCAAAACAAATGACATTAAACCTACGCCACTGCATGCTATCCCCGTATGGATTATCAAATAAACCCAGAAATTCGGCGACATTGCCATCAAGAAGTCGAGGATGGCGTTGCCGGCACAAGCCAAGCTTAGCCAATCATGATACTGATTCATTCGAAATTGTATGAAGAGAGCCAGTTAAATTACAAGCATATGCAGATCAGTAACTCGATAATACAGATGGGTCTAGATTTAAAGCAGATCCATAAATTTCGTAAGCTCTGATGGATTCATTGAAATAGAGGCACATTAAACCTCCACAAATTAAAGAAATATTAATTAAATAAAAAAATAATATGCCCAGGTTAATTCCTAAAGAGAGGCAGATGGGTTAAGCTCACAATAAAACTAATACAGAGTATTAATTTACATGATAGATGGATTAAATGACTAGAAAGCCATAGTAAATCCATTATTAATCCAAAAATAAATTAATTCAAACCAGCAGATAGATACATGGAGCTGAGCAAAACTAGTCGCATCCAGCGTAACCTATTGAAAGAGAAGCTAGATCCATACATACTAGTAACTCGATTTCATTTTGTGAATCTGTAGCCACGAGCATGTCCCTACTTCTTCCATTTTGTTCTCCCAACATAGGATTGTCTGTCTAAAATATTGGCAATGAAAAGGTTATACACTAAAACAAATCAAGGGCTTCTCAGAAAATCAAAGGCCAAAAAGAAAAGTGATCATTAACCATTGAACTTTTCCACCGGAAGATCTGGTTACCTTTGATCTGCTCCACCGGAAGTCCAGGCTACCTATAGTAATATGCCCAACAAAACATAGATGGAGGAAGAGGTTAAACTTGCTAAACTATTTCCAAAGAAATCAAGGGTTTTTCAGAAAATGAAAGGGAAAAAAGAGAAGTGATCATCAATCATTGAACTTCTCCATTGGACGATCTGGTTGCCGTTGCCCGTTGCCTCCGATCATGAAGAGATTAAAATTGCTGAACTATTTCCAAAGAAATCAAGGGCGTCTCAAAAAGTCAAAGGGCAAAAATAGAAGTGCTCATTAACCATTGAACTTCTCCACTGGAAGGGATTGATCTGGTTGCCTGCGATCTGCTCCACCAGAAGTCCAGGAAGAGTTAACGTTATAAATAATGTAAACCAGAGATAGATGGAGGAACACGGAAAGAGATTAGGTTATAAATCATGTAAGAGTTGATATATATATTCTTCCGCGTCCTTTCAACGGATATCGGATTAAATTACACACATCTAAAACCAAATAGCAACCACTAACTTCTTGCATGCTTTTCTGCCAACTGGATAGTATTGCAATGGTTCACTTTATCCATGATTTTTTTACCAGTTAGTTAAATGCTATATTTCTTTTCTAAATGTGTCAATTGGTCAGTTATAGATCAATCTTCACGTTTTTCTAAATTTGTTTTGAATTTAATGAGTTTTATTCTCTTTTTCAATTTGTTTTGAATTTAAATATCTTTTAATCTTTGTTTTAAAAAATAAACATGAGTTATCACTAATTTTTGATGATATTTTAATCTTTGCTTTAAAAAAAAACATACAATTTATCACTAATTTATTCATATTTGTTTTTGAATTTAATTATATCATTTTATATTATTTTGTTTTCTTTCTACAAATAAGTTACAAATAACTAATTCCATTTGTATGTATTTAATTATTTTTATTGATTTTTTTAGAACAAATATGATGTAATATCTATTAACACTGAATTTCCTTAATTATTTTTAAATTTAATTGTATTTTCTCATTTTATTTAGTGTTTATTTTTTTCAATATTTGGTTCAGGAATTCGACCAAACACATCGAGGTAGGAGATGGGATTCACTATAGAAATGGGATGAACTTGTTGGCTACACATGACTGCATGCTAATGACAATATGCTTCTTTCATGGTTTCGTTACATACATAACAATTTGATAACTCAAACTGAGATTATTAGTTTTGAATGTTACATTTTGCATTCCTTTCTCCTCATCTCATTCCTCCTCTCCCTCCCTCTCCATCTCTCTCTCTTTGTCTCCATCTCCCCCTCTCACTTATACTTCCTAACCCTGCACTCTCTCCTCATCTCTCATTCAGTCTCTCTCCCCTTGCCCTTCCCCCCTCCCTCTCCCTCCCCTTCTCCCTCTCCCCCTCTCACTCTCTCCCCATCACATTCCAACTCCCCCTCTCCCAATCATACTATCCCCTCCCCCTTAACAAGAATTATCTATCTCTTAGGGTTTATGGTTTACTTTTAACCATAAACCCTAAGAGATCGAGAGAGGAGGAGAGAGAGATAGAGAGAGAGGGATAAGGAGAGAGAGAGGCAGAGGAGGAGGGAGAGGTGGAGGGAGAGGAGGAGAGAGTGTGTTAGGGGGAGGTGGAGATGGATAGTGAGGGAAACAGTGGGAGAGCAGAGGGAGGGAGAAGAGGAAGAGAGAGAGAGACACAGGGAGTGGGCGTAGGATGGGGATAGGGGAAGGGAGTGAGAGGGAGAGAGGGAGAGAGAGGGTTGAGGGGAAGGGATAGGTGGAAAGAGATGGAGAGGGGGAGAGGGCGAGAGTGGGGGAATGCGAGACAATGGGAGAGGGTGAGAGGTAAAGGGATAAGAAGAGGAAGTGAGAGAAAGAGAGAGAGCAAGATAGAGGTGGGAGGGTGGAGAGGGAGAGAGATGGAGAGAGGGAGAAAGTAGGGAGGGAGGAGATCAAGACAGAGGGAGATGTAGAGGGAGGGATGCCCATAGTGACACCTCTACAAGTGCTCCCTAAGCCATAAAAACCAAACCCTAAATCATAAAATATAACATTTTAAAAAGTGTTTATTAAAATCAATTACTGAACTCTTATAAGCCCTAAACCTTAAACCCTAAACCCCAAACCATAAACCCTAAGCATTTTATAACATTTAAAAAGAGTTTTTCAACTTTTATTTAGGTGTTTATTAGAAGAATTTACTAAAGCCTTATAAACCCTAAATCCTAAAATATGAACCCTAAACCAAAAACACAAACACCAAACCCTAAATAGTAATCATTTTATAACATTTTAAAAAGCATTGTGTAACTTTCATTTAAGTGTTTATTAAAAGAATTTTATAAAGTGTTTTCAAAAGTGTTTTGTAACTTTTATTTAAATTTTTATTAAAATAATTTACTAAATTGTTATAAACCCTTAAGCCTCGGCCCTGAACCATACAATTCAAACTGTAAACCCTATACCTGAAACCCTAATCAACTTATAACATTTTAAAAATTATTTTGTAGCTTTTATTTAAGTGTTTATCAAAATAATTTACTAAAGTGCTATAAAACCTAAAGCATAAGCCCCAAACACTACACCTAAAACACTAAAACCTAAACCCTATGTATTTTATAACATTTTAAAAACATTTTCTGAATTTTGTTTTGGTGTTTACTAAAGCATTTACTAAAGTGCTATAAACACTAAAACCTGAACCCTAAGAAATTTACAACATTTTAAAAAGTGTTTTGTAACTTTTATTTTGGTGTTTATTAAAAGCATTTACTAAAGTGTTATAAAACTTAAACCATAAACCCAAAACCCTAAACCCCCAAACCCTAAAACGTAAACTCTAATCATTTTATAAAATTTTAAAAAGAATTTTAAACTGTTATTTAAGTGTTTATTAAAAGAATTTACTAAAGTGTTATAAATCCTAAACCCCAAACCCTAAACCCTAAACCATAAACCCTATTTTTTTCTAATATTTTAAAAGGAGTTTTGTAACTTTAGTGTTATAAATAATAAACCATAAACCATAAACCATAAAACCTAAACCCTAAATCTTGACATTTCCATCATGGATAGCCAAAGTGCTAAATCTATAACAATTTTATGTATTGCAAAATTTTCATGAAAACTAATTTCGGAATATTTTACCAAACAATAGACTCTTTGGACTATTTCAAACAACTAAAAATTAAAAAAAGTACCATAGGGTAATACATAATAAGGTGGGTTTTTTTATTACTTGTTTCTTGTTTTGAATTTCCCATCGAGCATAACTGAAGGGTTAAAGACATAATCATTTCCTTTATTTTCAAAGAAAAAAAAATTGTTCATCTTTTGAAGAAAGGGCATAGACTTGTAAGGAAAACAACTCAAAAATACAAAATAACCTAAGAGGAGAAAAGAAATGATGCACCTAAGATGAATTCTAAGAGCTAATTGTTAAGACAACACAAATACCTTGTAATTAAAAGTATTTGTGACAAATTCAAATAGATTCTCTTCAACTCACTCCCAAATTGGATGGTGAAATGATTGAAGAAAAAATGCAAAGGATATACCAACTATGAAAGTCTTGTTTTCACAAAATGAGATAAAATTTTATCAATATGCTTCAATGCAACATATTAACTGTTGAACATGACAACATAATACAATTCCACAAGAATGATTCCAAGTTGCCATGGAAGGGAAATATGTATTCCTGGAATAGGAATTTTGTTACAAGCAATCAACTATAAAAGATAAAACTTGAAATAGATTATAACATTATCTAGGAACTTGTGTGAAATTATTGGACATTGTACTCTATCTAATGTTGGAAATTATTGAGCTAATAATGTAGACTTTTATTTGTTTTCATTCAAAATTGCAAAAACCAACTAGCATTTTGAATAAATGAATCCCCTAAAAATAGGGAAAATATTAACAAACAAGACATTTTCACGGCCATCCAATATGTTCATGTATACATAGGACTTGCCATTACCAAAATCATATCTTGTCCATTATATCTACTGAAACAAACAATCTCCCTATAACCAACCCGTTTGTTTCCTTAACATCAACTACTAGAGCCATATCACAGTAGTTTTCATGAATGTTAAATAGATAAATGCAATCACGCTAAATCAATTGGATTAACTTAAGGACTTATAATGTTGAGCGCGAAATACATACTTTTGAGAAAACAATTAAGCACACACGTGAGATCAAATCAAAATGTTTGTACGGAATGAAATCACAAATTTCAAGAAGCCATATCAAATTGGGACATTGAGAATAGTAGCCATACAAAAGATGGAAAGCGCTGAAATATTAGCTATTAAAAATATGTTCAAGTCTTCTTTAGTGTGTAAATATTGTTAGGAAATAAAGCAAAAGAAATTTCTTTTCATTGGGCTTACTAAAAAAAATGGAAGAGTAGTTATAGTTGAGAAATGTAAATACTAAATAGTAATTGACAGAAAATATATAGACTTGCAGTTGACAGAAATTGGTTAAAATATTTTCCAACCACCTGAGTGCCTCCTATTCCACTAAATCTACGTTAGGTTTCATAAACAATATTCAATTACATTTATAAAAGAACTTAGGAAGTTTCTTTCCTAGATAGGTAAAATTGACAACAATGCTATTTCAATGATAGATAGAAAAAGTTTATGGAAGACACAGGGACAAAAGGCCTCCAAATAATTACAACAACTAGACAACATCATATGATGAGTATATAGGTGGAGATAAAAGCAAAGTAGAATAACTAAGTCACGTGAGAAAATTTTGGCAGTTATACCTATTCACTGTTTAAATAAGTATAAAATGAAAATGGAAAGAATATGAACCAACTTCTATACCACATGAAATAATAATATGAGTATCATTCTCTAGAAGATCTTTACTTCTACTATTTGTGAGAATGGTGTCAACCTCATTAAATGTACTTTTTACACCATTGTTAAGGCTAATAATCTTGCCCTTACTTATAGGAGTTTCACATACTTGTCAAGAAATCTCAACCTACCATTATCCTTCTTTGGAACATCCTTTCTTCCACTATTTGTCACAATGGTGCCAACCTCATTAACGATAGTTTTTACACCATTGTTAAAGCCAATAATCTTCCCTCAGTTATAGGAGTTGCTCTTGCTTATGAAGAAAGATCAATATGTATGGTTATGGAGAAATTCCTTCCTTATCTAAAATGTGTTCCTTATCATTGTCAATTATTTCTAACTCTCAGGTTGAAGTGGTTGAGAAAAATTTGCATACCAGCACATAGAAAAAGATCTCATGGGAGAGTCAATTCCTTTAGGATAAACCTATAAAAGTCATATCTCAAGGTTTCTTATCCCAACAAAGATCAACCATTGCTAATCTAGAGTAATTTCTTCCTTATGTTTAATTTTAGCATTCACATGACCTACATATTACTTGGGGGATGAAGGAAAAACAAATGGGTGCATTCTTCTCCTAATAGAGAACCAATTAGATTTAATTATGAGTTTTGAGATCTTCATGATTTTTTTAGTCCTTGTAATGTGAAATATATCATGACGTAAGTGTTTTGTTTACTAGCCATTTTGTTTATATGGCTACACTAATTCCTATCAATATCGAATACCTTGCCCTCCATTGTAAAGATTTGTTATTATGTGGGCACACACATTTTCACTTGCACTTTTATGGTTTATATGGTTACACTAATTCCTATCGAGATCTAAGACCTTGCCCTTCATTGTAAAGATTCATTTCCTTTTTTTATAGTACAATTCCTATCAAGATAGAAGACCTTTCCCTTCATTGTAAAGATTCGTTGCCGTTCTCAAAACTGTAACTCCTATCAAGATGGAAGACCTCGCCCTTCATTGTAAGGATTTGTTAATACGTGGGCACACACATTTTCATTTGCACTTTTATGATTTATATGGCTACACTAATTGCCCTTCATTGTAAATATTTGTTGCTTTTAAAACTTTTTAAACGGAGCTTTACAAATTTTTCAAGATGCTTTGCATTTGAAAAAAAAAAGAAAAAAAAATATTAATATCCAATAAATATCATATAACTATTAGATAAAATTAAAAATAAATAACATAATATGCTATGTCCAGAAAATTCTCCTATCGTCAAGCCTTTCAGTACAGTATTTCCAACATCCTCAAAAATAAATAAAATATTAAAATGAGAATTGAATCCACAATACGTAATTATGTGAATAAATAAAAAATGGTAAAACCATGAATGAAGCCCTATTTGCAATATGTGTGTTCAGAAGGGTATGGCAAAAAAAAGCATTAATGAAAAGAACAACCGGAAAAAACAAAAACAACCTGCACGAAAAAAAGCATCCACCCAACAACATATTTTCAAAAAGGCGCTAATTCAATTGAAATTGAAGAAAAAACACGAGCTCTAAAATTGAAGACAGAACAGTTATAGGCGGTAAAACTCTTGTAGCAGTTGAAGGGTGCTGGGGAATCACTACATACACATATATTAATTCTTATCATTTTTCCAGCATCTTCCTCCTCGTCTGACCATATCTCGTCTGTCCATATCTCGTCTGGCTATGCTTGTGTGTGTTTGGCTGTCTGTGTGGTTTGAGATTGGGTATGTCTGTGTCTAGGTGCAGGTCGAGTTATGTTTGAGTGAGTCATGGTTGTGTGGGATAGAGGAGGAGGCTGAGGCTGGAAAAAGAAGGATAGGGTAGCGCAGGGTAGGTGAGCTGGTTAACATTTTTTTGGGTTCATAGAGATCAATTATCTCGGCAGAGCACAGAAGTTGAGTTTCATAACAGTTTTTTGGCTTCATCGAGATCAATTATCTCTCCGGAATGGTATGGATCAAATTCTATTTAATTTCAGTTCAATCTTTTTGTTCATTTGTGCGTTGTGCTGTGACAACTAATTCCATTTCATAACCTTGTACTTTAGTTTGTTTGTTCAGCGAAATGAATAAAAATAAAGAAATAGGTGGTTGATGTTGCTGTTGTTCAAAACCTACCTGGTAGATCCTAATTATCTGGGTGAAGAGATGAAATCGAATCCCAATTCCAAATATGTAGAGATGGCCCTCTCTGTGTATGTCTTCTTTGAATTAGTTTATGGCTATGCTTCCACCTCAAAAATTTCTAATAGATTTAATTTTTTCTTCGATAGGCCTCCTCGATAATTTCTATTTCATTTTATTTTTCCTTCATCGCTTCAATCATTCTCTGGCTCTAGCTTCAAAAATTTACTCCATCCCCTATGAATTCAAGCATCACTGGCTTTTTGAATCACCTCCCATAGCTCTGTATTTGGGTTCAATCGGTCTATGGCTCTATCGCTCTAGCTTCACGAATTTATCCCATCCCCTGCGAATTCAAGCATCACTGCGTTTTTGAATCACTTCCGATAGCTCTGTATTTGGGTTTAATGTGCTGCTTATTAGTTTGGTTTAGTTTGTTGTCCTCCGGTATAACTTCTTCTTTATTAGTTTAACCCATGCTAGTTTAAGTTAGTTTGTGGTTCTCCGGTATAACCTCTTGTTATTAGTTTAATCCATGCTTTCTTTTCGACATAACTTGGTTTCTATGTATTGGTTCTCCGGTATAACTTCATCTTCATTAGTTTAACCCATGATTTCTTTTGCACATAACTTGGTTTATGTGTCTTGTGTTATTTGTTTGTTTAACCCGTGGGATTTTTCCATTTTGGGTAACTCATATTGTATATTGTGTTGGGTATTGGTTCAACCTGATGTTTTTGGCTTTAACGTCTTGCGTATTGCTCAGTTTCCTCAATAGTTTGTAATACCCTTGTGCCGTGTGGATGAGCTGGATCTATGGCTTTGTTTTCTCTCCAAGAATTTTACCCTTGATGGGTTATGTTTCCCATTCAATGGTTTTACCCTACCCTACCATTTCTATTACATTAATTTTTTCATTCAAGGATTCAATCCACGCATATCTCTGGATTTAGCTTAACGTGTGGCTTCTTTCACTGTATTGTTCGCCCTATGTTATTTTTACCCGAGTTTTTGTATTATTGCATGTTGTGCTGTGTATAAGTTTAATTTGTGTTAATTTTTTATTATAACCTACGTTGTATTGTGTTATTTGATACTGTAATCCATGGTTTTTAACCCTTATATATTTTATCAGTAACCAATTAAAACCCACCCTTAAACAATGATAACATGTCAATTAAACCCAAAACGCAGCTCATTAAAACTTCGTCAGCTTACGGTTACCCTAATTATTAAATTTTCAAATTAATATATAATATATGTTTTCAAATTAATAATAATACATACATATAGTGAGTTGCTCTTTATTATCTCTGCTTTATACAACTTTTAAATTATTAATAATAATCCAACTCAGTTGTGTCAATGGGGAGTTCTTTGTTATATATATAGCTTTCCTTCGCTTGAATCCTCCGGAATCAGTCACATTACAGTACAACTTTCACCTTCGCTTTCTTTGGGGATTCAACGCCTCATCAAGTCCGATCCCCTCCATTCCACGATTAGCTAGTCCCTCTACCATTTCTACTCATTTATTTCCCTCTGGTATTAGCGAGGCCCTGTACCATTCATGCTAGTTAAAGCCAGATACATTGTGTGTTAATGTGCTACTTCAATCCATGGTTTTGAATCCTTGTAATTTTTATTTGTAACTGAATAAAAAACCCTACCCTGAATCAATTTTAACTTGTCAATTAAAGCCACCAATGAATTTACTGGCTCAACCTCAACCTGACCCAGCTTCTGTACCCTTTCCTTGTCACTCGTTTATTAATTTTTCAAATTAATAATCCATACATTTTCAAAATATTAATACAACTCTCTTTCTCATCATTGGTTTATTCAAATTATAAAAAAATAATAATAATGCAGCTCAGCTCAGGTCTTTCGCGTCAATTGGGAATTCTATGTTATATAGGCTTGTTTCGGTTCGCTTCAATCCTGTATCAGTTACAACATTTTTTGGAGAGTCAATTATGCCCCTCTACCATTTGTAATGGTTTTTCCTAGACATAATTAAAGTGAGATAAAATGAAATGAATTGTTTTTAACTTTTATTTTTCATAGAATGGAATAACCTATCCTACGTTTTAAAAATCAAATTTAATTATATCATTGATTACATATATAATCATGATTCATAATATATACTTTTATTTAAAAATAAAAATTATGTTTATTAGTTTTTGGACTAAGAAAAGAATTAAAACAAAACACTCATCTCATATTTCATTAATAATACTTTTTTATGGGCATTTTTTTTAGGATTTGTTTCCAGAAATGACTTATACTTTTAGAAAAAGTGTGAAGGCAAGTAAATTCATATTTCTTTTCATTATTTAAATATGTGATAGAAATGATCATTCTTTTTATATATAAGAGAAGTTGATAATTTTTGTTATATCTTATTAAAAATATATGGTTTTTCTCTAATACTTGTATGGTACTACATGCAAAAAGAGTTTTGCCCAAAATAAATATTGGTGTAGTTATATATCATTTTTTTCTTTTTTTTCAATATTGTAAGATAAGTTATTTTTTATGGAAGAGGCTAAACTCCTTACAACTTCTAAGGAGGATGGACTCCATTTTTCTTTGAGTAGTGTAGTTATTTTTGTTTGTGTTGATTACTTTTCTTTCAACTCATACTCGTAACAACACACTCTTTTAAGATGCATTTATGTTACACCATTTATATTTGAAGAAGGTCATCTTAAACTTCCATGATCATCCATTTATATTACAACACTTATTACAATTGCATTTAACCAAAAACACATTTATAATTAAAAAACTTAAAATATTTTACCCAAATACAAATTACACAACCTTCCACAATGTATTGGAAAGCACTAAATATCTCTCTAATTAACAAACCATTCATATTGGTGCTTTTTTGTTTGTTTTTCTTTTCATTGATTTTTAAAGACTTTTGTATTGCATTATTTTATATAATATAATGAGAGAATACGTATTTATAAATCCATTTCTTATATATTTACTTCTTTGAAATGGTATATATATGTTTGTGATTTTGAAAATGTTTTATGTATTTATGTTGATGTTTTGAATTGAAATTGTACCATATTTCTTTGTTCATTTTAAATTGTGTGTGCGTGGGTTAGTGGAATTGTGTGTTTGCCTGTTTGAAAACGAATATATATGTGAGTGGTTTTGACAATGATTATTTTCGTTTGTATTTAACCACAAAATTGTATATTGTTTGTTTGCTTATTTGGAGTTGTATTTTGTATTTTTATTTAATTGAAATTCCATATGTACGTGAGTGGTTGTATGAATATTAATTATGAATATGTGTATGTAATTTGAAATGCATTCATGTGTTTTTTGTATTGAATTACGAATTTGAACTGTGTGTTTTCCTGTTTGAAATCGAATATATATGTGAGTGGTTTTGACAATGATTATTTTCGTTTGTATTTCAACACAAAATTGTATATTGTTTGTCTGCTTATTTGGAGTTGTATTTTGTATTTTTATTTAATTGAAATTCCATATGTATGTGAGTGGTTGTATGAATATTAATTATGAATATGTGTATGTAATTTGAAATTGTATTCATGTGTTTGTTGTATTGAATTACGAATTTGAATGTATATGCATAATCTAGATTTTAATTTGTATATTGTGTCATTGTTTATTTGAACGTGTACTCTATATGTTTCTTTATTTCAAATTACATATATATATGTGTGTGAATGTTTATTTGTGAATATTTGCATTGCATGTGGGTTGAAATTGCAATTGTGTGTTTGCTATATTGGATTGTGATTGTAATTAATTTCAAAACATAAATTTGAATTTGTATATAAATTGAATATTTTACTTTGTATATTGTGTGTTTTCTTATTTGGAATTGTAAAATATGTGTTCTTATATTTGAATTTGTATTTTGTGTCTGATATTTAAAAATTTAAAATTGTATATTTCCTTATTTAAATGTAAATTTTGTGTGTTGTTTGAAATTGTAATCATGTGTTTTTGTTGTATTGAATTATGAATTTGAATGTGTATGCATAGTGCATATTTTAATTTCTATATTGTGAGTTTATTTTTCTTAAACTTGCATAAGCATATTGGAGTGTTTTCTTTTATTTACTTGAAATTGTAGGATACCTAATTAGTTATTTGAAAGTGTATGTTGTGTGTTTAGTTGAATTTGTGTATTGTGTGTTTGTTTATTTGAACTTGTCCTTTGTATATTGTGTGTTTTCTTATTTAATATTTGAGTGTTTATTTTCGTATTGACTCGAAATTGTCTGATTTGTGTTTCCTTATTTGGAATTGTAAAGTATGTGTTCTTCTATTTCAATTTGTATTTTGTTTCTAATACTTAAAAATTCAAAAAATGTATATTTCCATATATAAATTTGAATTTTGTGTGTTGTTTGAAGTTGCAATCATGTTTTTTTGTTGTATTGATGAATTTGAATGTGTATGCATAATGCAGATTTAAATTTGTATATTTTGTGTTTATTTTTTCTTAAAGTTGCATAATTAGTGTTTTCTTTCATTGACTTGAAATTGTCTAATGCACAATTAGTTCTTTGAAATTGTATGTTGTGTGTTTAGTTGAATTTGTATATTGAGTGTTTATTTATTTCAACATGTACTTTGTATATCTTTTTAATAGAACTTGAATGTGTATGCATAATGCAGATTTTAATTTGTATATTTTGTGTTTATTTTTTTCTTAAAGTTGCATAATAAGTGTTTTCTTTTATTGACTTGAAATTGTCTAATGCATAATTAGTTCTTTGAAATTGCATGTTGTGTATTTAGTTGAATTTGTATATTGAGTGTTTATTTATTTGAACGTGTACTCTGTATTTCTTTTTAATAGGACTTGAATATATATGTGTGAGTGAGTTTGTGGATATTTATTTATGAATATTTGTATTATATGTGGCTTGAAATTGTAATTATGTGTTTGTTTTATTGAATTGTGATTGTAATAATTTCACAGCCTAAATTTGAGTTTGTATATAAAATGTATGTTATATTTTGTATATTGTGTGTTTGTTTATTTAATATATGAGTGTTAGTTTTTGTATTGACTTGAAATTGTCTGATGTGTGTTTCCTTATTTGGGATTTTAAAATATGTGTTTTCTTATTTGAATTTGTATTTTGTTTCTAATATTTAAAAATTCAAAATTGTATATTTCATTATTTAAATTTGAATTTTGTGCATTATTTGAAATTGCAATCATGTTTTTGTTGTCTTGAATTATTAATTTCAATGTTACTCATAATGCAGATTTTAATTTATATATTGTCTGTTTAATATTTAAAAATTTAAAATTGTATATATCTTCATCTAAATTTTAATTTTGTGTGTTAATTGAAATTGCATATAAAAGTGAGAATTGTTTTGTCAATGTATGTGCTTAAATTTTATATTCCATTGCATTTGAAATTGCATATAAATGTGAGAATTTGTTTGTCAATATGTGATGGTTAATATATGTGTTTACATTTTATATTCCACTATGTTTGAAATTGCTCAAGTAGTTTTAGTAATTGTTTTGTCAATAAATCCATGTGCTTTGTAAATACATGATTAGCTTAAGTCTCATAGTTTTATTGTATTATATTTTAATGTTTATTTAGTATATTGAATTTTACTTATAATTCAAGATTTTTAATTTTTTGCTTGTTTTTAAAAATGTATTCGGTTATTTTTTTATTTTCTTCATATTTTTAACATATGTTTTTTTTTTGCATTATCCATTGAAGCATTAAAAAGATAATTGGAACATTTACAACAAATCATAATTAGAAATTGTTTTTACGCTTCCACCTTCGCTTGGTTAACCCTGTTAGTAGAGATTATAATCTCGAAGCAAAGAGGAGCTCTTTTAATTGTTATCAGAACAAATTTTTATATAGTATAGATCTTAGCCATTATAAAATAGAAAATTTTAAACAAATGAAAATGAATCATTCACAACATTAAGAAAATATTAATTCAATCAAACGTTTTCATAAATAAATTGACGAAAGCTTATTTTAGGGAAAAAAGGTGGTGATCCCACCGGTGCTAGTAGATTTACACTTGAAGAGAAATGTTACCAATCAATGACTCATTTTAATCCTCATCCCTAGCACTACATGGTCTTCCAATTGAATTGGTATAAGTCATTTTATGAGGAAAACATTATTCACTACATTTACTATTAATCACTTGATACAACTACGTTTACAGTGTTTCAACATACACAATGCAAACATACAAGTATCGAAATAAATTTAATATATACACTATTATTAATTATTCTTCATATATAATAAAATAGATATACATATATATAACAAGAATGATCAAATTTTAATGTATAAGAACATTTTTTCCAATGTAAAACATATCCTTTATAAATAACGTAATTTATAAAATGTACACCTATGTAGTCCTCATATTTTTATTAGTGTGCCGCATTAAAGATCGCTATTGTTATTATTGTGCCCTCACATTATTATTGTTATGTCAGCTCTGATTATACTATAACCCCTTAGACTCCTATGTATAGAAAGGAGGTCTTGTCATTTGTATCATCTAAGAATTGTTCATTTTTGTAATGTAAAGTAGGTTTCCCTCTCGAAGAGGCTTATTTCTAAGCCATTCTTCTATCTCTTCTATACTTTTGTGAGCTGGTTTCATAACAGATGGTTTCGAAAAGGGAAAATTTTTATAGTCGTTTGACATATTTAGTCTTTTG
>APFE030461305.1:0-41484 GCA_000404065.3 Pinus taeda | reverse complement strand
GGTTGTCTGATTGGTCTACTATTTTCCTCGATGTAGATGTGATGAATGCAAGTCTTAGGGTCAATACCTTTCATATCAGTATACTCCCATGCAAATGCAGTGGAATGTTTTTGCAAGATTTTGGTTAGTTCTTTTTGTTGTGACCTTTCCAAATTTTTGTTGATATTCAATGTTTTACCTGGAAAAATCTCAATGGTAGAACTACCGAACTCTTCCATAGAGTAAAGAGACATTTGTCTTGATGATAAATATTCAATGTTAGATTCCAACTGAAATTGTGTGGGGTCATATTCTGAAGATATCTCAAAATTTTCTAATGTGTTCAGAATTTGACTATCCTCACTGATTTCAGAAATGGTAAAGACAGGTTGTATAGTGTCCTCATCATCGACCCATTCATTATCTCCTACTTCTGTGATTGCTTTTGCTGGAGGATACAAATTAAATTTCTTTATCGAATTTCCTTTAGAAATGTACATATCCCCAGATCTACAACTAATGAAAGTATCAGCTGTGGCTAGCCAAGGTCTTCCTAAGATAAGTGAGTGCCCTCCTAGATTAATCTTGGGGGTCTAAATCATAAAATCTACTGGATACTCCCAAGAATCCAAGGAGAATGAAATATCTTCTAATACACCATCTGGTTTGATAATTGATTGATCTGCAAGTTGCAATAAAGTAGGTGTAAAGAGGAGATTATGAAGTTTTAGTTGTTCCATAGTTTGTCTACTCATAATGTTGATAGCGACCCCTAAGTCAATCAATGTATTTGGAAATTCTATCCCATTTATATGTGTCTTGACAATTGGACTACCTGGATCTACATACTTCTGCATGGTAATTTTTCCCATCATGATATCTGCAATTTTTCCTACCAGGTGGATTCTTCTTTTATCTCTTGGTTTCCTTCCTGGTATTTTGAGACTCAACTCCTTTATTGTTTTGGCTAGAATAGGGATCTCTCTAATGGCTTGTAGCAAGGGAATCTTGATACAGACATTTTTTAATTCATCTAGAAAATCATAGTTAGGCAACAAGATTTGTTTTTCCACCCCTTTATCAATTTGTAATCTCTTAGGGAAAGGAGGTGTGGATGAAGATGCAGGTTGCTCAACTATAGGAGTTGTGGTGGTTAACTTTTCTTTCTCTTTTTGAATGTTTGAGTTTTGAAGAGATGCTTCCTCAGAACCTTTATTGACTTTAAGGGAGTCCTCCTTAGAGGTGTCTTGCTCTTGAACATCTATAGAAGGTTTTTCTAAAACTCTACCAGACCTGAGTTGTACATCATTGAGAGGAACAATCATATAGGTAGGAAATTGTTGTCCTTATATCATGTAAGTATTATGAGGATTTTTATTGTTAGGATTTCACAATGGCTGAGCTGGAAGTTGAATGGTCTTCTGTTGAAACGGGAGCATGAGTTGAGGATTTGGATTTTGTTGAGGAGGTTGTTGTTGAGGAAATGGTAATGAAAGTTGTGGACTTTGATTTGGAAGCTGTGGAGTTTGTTGAAAAGAAGGAGGAAATTGATAAAATTGAGCAAATCTCCCGTAAGGATTTTGCATACCTTGTACCCATGATTGATATGGATTTTGAGGTTGGGGCCAAGGTTGTTGCCAAGGATTCCAATTTGGTGGGGGTTGAAAATTCATAGGGTTGTTAAACCCTTGAGTTTGTTGCCCCTGCCAAGGTCTTCTCACAACGAAACAGAGAGATTCTACTGAATTTGGATCTTCTTGAAAGATGGCTTTGAGTCCAAGAATTGAAGGACAACCCTTGGTTTCATGATTCTCTGAGCAAATCATACATGTTTCTACAATTTTTGCATCTAAGGGGCATTCCCTTAGAGCATGTTTCTTCCTACATTTCGAACAAAAGATGGCTAGAGCATGAGTTTCTACTTTCTGCTTGTTTTGAATTTTAATGGTGTCTAGTTGTTCACTAAGGCTCCCCAAGATATCAGTTTTGAATTCATCAAGCATATTGCCAATTTCTGCCCTACTTACTGACCCAGTTGCAGATTTGTTTGCCCTGATGAGAGAAGGATCTCTAGGCCCTTTTCCCTTCTTAGATTTTCCTCTCGAGAGATGGACACATAGTTCTGCTATGTCATGAAGTGGAAGTTGAGAAATGTCTCCTTTCCTCATCATGTTTAAAATATCTATCCATTCATCTTTGATGGCCTTCAATAAAAGGGCTTTCAATGTTTCCTCATCTAAGTTGCTCATCTTTGCTCTCTTTAAGTTGTATTGAAATCTTTCAAGTAAATCCTCGAAGTTCTCATCTTCTTTTTGTACCATTTTGAATACCTCATCCTTGTGATTGGTGGGCATGCAATAGTCCAGGTATCTATCCAAAAATGTTTGTTTCATATCATTCCAAGTCCTAATAGATTGGGTGACTAATCCCATGAACCATTTCAAATCGGCTCCCTTCAATGTTGAAGGAAACAATTTGAGTTTTTTAGAGTCTTCCATATAATCATAGGTTCGGCACATGACTTCAAACTCAAACAGAAATGTTTCAGGATCCTCACTTCACAATCCATAAAAGTTGGGGAGGACAGATGGTGAGATGTTTTTCATCGTTGTATGAGTTTCCTCATCAACTATAGGGAATCCAAATGAGTTGTCTCCTTCCCTATGTCTTCCATTATTACATCCACCTCCACCATTGTTGCCTCCATTATTTCCTCCTCTCCTACCTCTACCTCTACCTCTGAATCCATCTACTACTTCCTTTGTCATGATAGTTTCTTCAAAGTCCTCAGATTCCTCTGGTTCTTATATCAAGGGAGGATGAGAGGGAGTTTCTTCCTTTTCTTCTTCAGGTGATTCTACTTCTTTAATTACAATATTCTCTCCTGTAGAAGTAAAGAAAGCGTCTTCTTCTAAATGAGATTTGGTAGATAGTGTAGGAGAATCCTCTAATTCAGTTGCTGCTCCTAGAATTCCAGGGATCTTAAGGCTAGGAGTAGATGGTGGTGAATCTTGTCTATGCCTTGAAGAAGATGGAGTTGTGAAAATCGAACTCTTGGCTCTGGCTATAAACCTTCCACTAGAATCTCTTGCTTCATGCATGTCATTTTTTTATTTTTAAGTTGGGCTAATAATTCTCTTTCTGATCTTCCAGGTCACACTAGGTGCAAGAAGAGAGCATAATTAAGAAATTATTGAACCAATAACTCTCTTTTCTGATCCTCTAGATCACACTAGGTGCAAGAGGAGAGCATACTTCAGGAAGTTATCAATTTTTCCCTTCTTTTTGTTGTTGTTTTTTTTAAGAAATTGGATACCTAGTTACACTTCCCCGGCAACGGCGCCAAAATTTTGGTCAATTTAGTGTGTCCTAAATTGCTGCATTTAATTGTCAATCCGGGATTCGTAAGCTGACGAAGTGCGGCGCACTATATGTGCAAGATAACCTATCTCTTACTTTTTGTCATTTTTGGTTTTTTATGTGTTATGGGGGTTTTCATCTTGGTTGGTTTCCTAATGTGTGAAGAAAATTCTAAAAGATGAGTATGGATATAAATGTTCAAGGCAATGATGTCCTTTATATTGATTTCCCCAACTGCAGAAATATGCAATGACAAAATTAACTCCTAACAAAAAAATGAAAATGTACCACTATTCTAATCAAACAAACAGTGAGCTATTGATCATGAAACCCAGTATCCTTGTTGCTGACTAAATACAAAAGAAACTGTACTCAAAGAAATCCAAAAATTGCAAACAAAGTAAAGCTAGAATCAAATTTCATCAGTTCATCCTCTGACCCCTCGCCATTAGTCTCGCTATGGCTTTCGGAGGTAATCATAAACAACTGGAGCAATCTGATATCTAATTTGCAGGAAAATAAACTAATATCAAATTACACACTCATACTTCAATCCCTCGCCATTAGTCCCGCTATGGCTTTCGGAGGTAACTGAAAATGACATGAGCATTTCAATAACTAACTTGCAGAACAATAAACTAATATCAAACTACACATTTCATACTTCAATCCCTCAGGAGGTAATTGATAATGACATGAGTAATTTAATATCTAATCTAACTAATAAAGCAAATATACAAAATTGAAATAAATAAAACAGTGTTGGGATTGGAAACTAAGGAAAATAAATCAGCAGAAGGACAAGAATAATTCCATGTCGTTAGTCATTGTGAAAGCTATGTGCAAATGCCTGGGCTGCCTAATCTGGGACAAAGACATTGATCAGTTAACAGCAGTATAAAGCATGAAAATTTATGGACAAAAATAAAACGTGAAGACCATAAGCAATGCAATATATATACATGAATGATTATGGCATAAGGAACGTAAGGCAATAAAGCATGAAACTATACAGCAATGAACGAAACCTAGGCTTGTGCAGGGGCCCTCTGCACAGTCCTCGGGCAACAGTTATTAACCACGAATTGAGCTTATAAACAGAGTCTTCTCATGTATTCAAAATGCAGTCATAACACAGAAATAGAGTCACGGCACAGTGGGCTTGTTAACAATCAAAAATTACATTATAAGGACTAGCTAATATGCGTAAGAATGCATTATTTATAACAGAGGATGTCATAACTAATTTCCTACAATCTGTGTTGATAAAAGACACGTGAACAACCACATCCATGAATCTAGCGTTATGGCTGCTGTGAAGATTAAATCTTTGGAGGGTGGTTGTTGTATTAAGCTCATGGAGCAGTCCATAGGTGTTGATATGTCTCCTGAGATTGAGGAACGGCCACGCAAATCTTCACATGCTGAAAAACAGAGTTTTATCACGATAGGACTCTTAGGTTGACCACCGCTTTGCCCCCTGTTGGCTATGGCCTCTTTTGATGAATTCGACTGAGCCAATAGGACTCGGTCCATGTCCATGTTGTTTTCAACTTGCCCATGTGGCTCGATTCACCTAAAGACACCTGCAATATAGACTTTGACAAAACAGCTACGGAAAGTTGGGCTGGCTGCAGAAAGTGACAAGATTCCACAGCTCATAAACAAAAATCTAGCTCAAATAGCAACACAAACACATAGTCAAGAAACCACTTTAAATGCTCTTTTTTAGCTAATATGCAATGGTACTGATGACTTAGGAGGTTCAGATGAATGGAAAGAAGTTAGAAAAAGGTGTAGGAAAGGTGTAAGTTTGGGACTCAACACTAATTACACATGCATTTTTAACCTTATTTATCTTTTATTTAACCATTTTCTTTTAATAATTTTCTCCCTCATCTCATTTGATCGTTCAAAGTTTAATTTAGTATTTTACATCCTTGTGACCATTATTCCAGTCTCCATGCTCTCATTACTTATAGGTTTGATCATTTCTCACACTTACCGTTTGTTTCCTTTTAAGTCCTTAATGATGGGTGGAGTGTCCACCTGAAACTGAGACAAGAAAAAACATCTACACTACATATCCGAAAGATTTAGATAGTATGAATAACTGTGGAAATCTCCACTCTCAAATTCCCAATATTATTAATTTTATTATTTGTATTAATTAATAATATTATTTATAACAAATTAATATTATTAATATTTAATTATTCACATTTAACCCATAGTATTATTTTTATTCCTTTGTGCTTTCAAATTAAAATATATATGTGTGTATGCTTTTGTGATTCATAATGTTTAGATTTGAAAGCTTTTCTCGATATATATTAATAACTTTTTAGAATAATTTTATTATTATTATTATTATGAACTTATTATAAATTTTATTTATATTAAATTTATTAATTTTTCCTAACAGTTAATTTCTATGGCCTTTGACCTAATATTTTAGTTCTTAAGAAATTCTCCTCTTTTTATACTCTTTTTGGATTATATTCTTTTCATCTATTCATTATGATGGTGATGGATCTAGAATACATGATCTCTTAATATCTCTACTCACAGAAGCCTCTGTTCACATAATCTACTTTATATTTTTTATTTTCTATGGTACCAATGGTCAAGGCTATAATTTCAATTAATTCATAATTTTAACCCAAAAATAAATTAACATACGAAAAAAGTTGAGAAAATTTTGAAAAACACTTAAAAACAAACATTTTTTTTGTCAATAAAAAAAAAATTGCATTTATATTATCATGGAAAAAACAAGTACATTCTAATTTTAATCAGCTCTTCCTGCCTCACTACAACCAGATTTGTCGACGATGAGAATTGGAATTTTAAGCATAATATTTTGCAATTTACCCTTTATTTCTAGAGGTCTATGGAGCCATACATGCCATAAAGTAACAAAATAAGCAAACAATCGGTCGACTGCATATCAAGGTTGCAGATGTGGATGGTGCATGGTCGGATTTGCTAGAGGTGCATGGTCGGATTTGCTAGAGGACCCTGTCGCTCATGCATGTCGTAGTCAATGTGCTCCAAGCGGACCTCTATTTCTTGCAAGCAATCATTTGTTTGCCTTTGACTTCTGCGAACATTATCTAGTTGTTCCAAAATTTTCGACTGACTGAATTGTATGTCATTCATGTAGGTCATAATTTCATTTTGATCTTCATATCTATGGTCTCAGAGGATATCTAGGTTGGCCTGGATTCCCCTTAACTAATCAAAAATCAAGTCTAGGGATGAAGTCTAGACAATATGACTAGGAGAGAGAGCGGCGACCCGAACAAGCTCCTCCTCATTGTCCAAACTAGTTGAGTGCTCCTCTCTAGGGGATGAGCTATTGCTCGTGCAAGTGCCTGGATGCACATGCTAGCCAACCACTCTTTGGGGTCTCCCTCGTTGACATGACATACCTTTAGACGAAAATAACTCTCGAGCCTAGGCTAAAACGCAAGAAAACTTTCCCACAAAATCACCACCAAAATTCATTCTCCAGATTACCCTCAATGGTACAACACACCTGCAGGGATCCGACTCGAGAACATCGACACTCCTATATTGATCTTCCCATAACACCCTGACACTTCGAACAAGAACCCACCCTAAGAATGGAGGCGGACCCCAAGACAAGACTCACATAATAGAGTAGAGGACCTCTCAACCTGACACAAGTCAATAGATTTAATTGACATGGGCTTGCAATAGTTGCATATAAACACTTGACTCTAACCAATTATCCACCCAAGCACTAAACCAAGACATATTGAAGCCACAGACTGAAAGAGGAGCCATAATTGACCATAATCCCATAATGAATAGCTCAGATTTCACCTCAGAGGGACCTGAGACACCAGACTCAAAACTACAACTAACACACACCTCAAAAAACCTATGGGTATCCTGAACTATGACCTAACCTTGCAGCCACTATTAAAAACAAGATAGAGACAAAGCTTCCACTCTTTCGTTAGGGTAATAACAACTACATAAACAACATGGATAGTTTTAATTACAACCAAAAAAGGCCACCAAGAGGGATAGCAATTTACCCTTGCTCGAAGAGCGTGGTGGAACCATTAGCACAAAGAGGAGAGGACCTACAGATGGAAGAATAGCAGCCAGGAAAGTGGGTGACCACCCTGAAAGATGATAGCAATAGCCACGAAAGCTCTCGTGTCCTAAAGAAATCCATGAGAACCATGCATGAAGGCTGACACTCGTGTTTATCCCCCCATCACATTGGCCTTTCGGCTTCCACTGCAGGCCAAAATAGTAAACATGACCATCACCACCCTTTGTGATGTCTCTTCTCATTGCCCAATACACAAGAACATTCACATACCAAAACTAGAGCATGTTAATTATACTCGCCTTCTCCAAAGGTGTCCTTCGTCGAGTCATGAGCCCAACACCTGCCCTCTTAATGACACCATGGGAGTCATGTGGCTAGGGGTAGGGATCCCAAGGCCCCCTCATCAAAGGGTCAATCACCCCATTGGGGGCACTTAAAAACAAACATTAAAAATAAAAAATAAAAGTTAGACAAAATTTAGGTGCTAATTTATAGGGTTTTTCATAGTCATGATATTTGGTCTTTAATGTCATGGTTGAAAAATGTTTGAATTTTAACACTAAAAAAAAGTGATGTTGCATCACACTTTTGCATTTTGGGGTGTTTTTTCATGTCTTTCGTAGTCATGATATGGGACACTATTCCACAAAGTTTCCACACAAGAAGGACGTAAGAAGCCCTCAAGAGGAGCGGCAGGTGAAGCTCTTGCTTCACAATTCGAACTAGATTTCACCCTCATCACTTGCATTGTGACATTGGTGATGGGTAGTGTGTGGTACCTGGATAGTGGAGCCTCATTCCATATGAACAGAAACAAATAGTTCTTCAGTGACTTGGATGAGAAGGACCTTTAGATGCACATCAAGATGGGATATGATGGGAGGTATAGCGCGACCGACATCAGTATTGTTACCTTTTAGAGGAAGTTTGGTTCTCCTCTCACATTAAAAGATGTCATGTATGTTCCAAGTTTGAAGAATAATTTGGTTTCAGTTGCCATGTTGGAGGGTCGTGGCTATGATGTGATATTTAGCAATGGAAAGGATTTCCTTCGTCACATCGCCTCGGGACAGGTGAAAAGGATCAGGGTTCAGGGGAAGAACCTCTACAAATTGGATGTAGAACATTGTGTTTCTTTGAGCACAAAAGCAAAGAAGGTGCAGATTTGAGACATCGGTGAGTTGTTGCATAGAAGATTGGTTCACTTGCACCATGGAGCTTTGAAGATCATGCAACAAATTTCTACAAGACTCCCCAAGGGTACACTAGAGCAGAGAGACACATGAAAAGGGTGTACATTTGGGAAGTACACCAAAGCTTCCTTTCATGATAAAGGTAGTCAAGTGCAAGCGATCCTTGATAGGGTTCAATCAAATGTGTGTGAATCATTCTCAACAACATCCACGACCAAGCACAAGTGTTATGTAATATTTGTTGATCATTTTTATCGTAAGTGTTGGATTTTCTTCATGCAAAAGAAATATCAAACATTCGCTAAATTGTGTGAATTTAAAGCACTTGTCGAGAAAGATTCTCGCAGGAAAGTTAAAGCTCTCAGAAGCGATAACAGTGGAGAATATGTGTCTGATGATTTCAAGAAATTATGTGCATCATAAGGCATTCGATGAGCGTTAATAGCACCTCATACCCAACAACAAGATGGGGTGGCTGAAAGGAAGAACAAAAATATTGTGGGAGCTGCATGGGTGATGATACATGATCAGGGCCTATCGTCGCACTTATGGGTTGAAGCATGCAACGCAATTGTTTAATTGCATAATGAAAGCCCTCATCGAATTTTTGGGATGAGTACACCATAAGATGCTTTTTTAGGTAACAAACCAGATGTGGCACACTTCAGGATCATTGGTTCATCAGTCCACTATCATGTTACCGAGGATGCACAAATAAATCTAGAGCCAACAACTAAGTTGGGCATATTTGTGGGGTACACTGATACACCTCACAACTATCGGGTGTACCTTCCATCCAACAAGATGACAGTGGTTCGTAGAGATATGAAGTTTGATGAAGAAAAGGCCATGAGATGTTCCCTTGAGAGGTAGCTTCAGTTACATGTAGATGCGGATCATTTAGCTCCAAAGGAGGAACCTCAAGATGATGTGGAGTAGCCACATGCAAAGTAGCAGAGAGTGGAGGCACCCACTCATGTAGATACTTTCAGAGATGGAAGGAAGCACACCAGAGAGGTTGACATATTGATGCATGATGCTAGAGAGAATGTGGGAGCACCCACATCACAGTGCAGGCAGAGGAGGTTACTAGATCGGTACACTAGCTACATGGCTATGATGAGCGAGAGTGTAGAGGTTGAGCCATCCTCATTCGAGGAAGAAGTTTAGCAACCAGTATGGGTTGATGCCATGGTTGAGTATGACTCCATTATTAGAAACAATGTTTGGGAAGTGGTCCCAAGACTAACAGACAAGTCAGAGGTGAGCTCTAGATGGCTTTACAAGGTAAAGAAAGTAGAAGATGGGAGGGTGGAGAAATACAAGGCCATATTTGTGGCCAGAGGGTTCTCTCAGGTGGAGGAAATTGATTACGATAATACATTTGGTCCAGTAGCAAGGTACTCTTCAATCAAATCTATTCTAGCACTATCAATGCAAATGGGATGGAAGATACATTAGATGGATGTGAAGATGACATTCCTCAATGATATGATTGAGGAAGAGGTGTATATTGAGAAGCCGGAAGGATTTGAGACCTACAACAGAGAGTCACATGTGTGCAGACTCAAGCAAGCATTGTATGGACTAAAAGAAGCACCCTGTGCTTGGTACACTAGGGTTGACAATTATTTCACGTGGATGGGCTTCACCAAAAGTGAAGCAGATGTGAACCTTTACCATATTTTGGTTGAAGGTAAATTGTTGATTATAGTATTATATGTCAATGACTTGATTCTAACAGGTGATGAGAATCTGATAAAATCATGCAAAGAGGATCTTGCAAGAGAATTCAAGATGAAGGACTTGGGGCTCATGCATTACTTTCTTAGTATGGAAGTATGGCAATGAGATGAGGAATTGTTTGTCTCTTAGGGAAAGTATGAGAACGAGATACTGAAGAAGTTCCACATGGAGAGCAACAAACCCATGGAGACTCCTTTAGTAGGTAATTGGAGTAAAGAGGATGCTACTTCAGGTGAAGTAGTGGAGGCTACTATTTATAGAAAACTTGTGGGTTCACTTATGTATTTGGTGAACATGCGGCCGGACATGTGTTTTGCAGTTAATCAACTTAGTCAAGCCATGGTTATGCCAACCAAACTTTATTGGAAGGTTGCTAAACTCATGTTAAGATACCTCAAAGGCACCACTGACCTTGGTCTTTGGTATAAACGGACAGAGGGAGTGAAACTTCAAGGCTTCACAAATGTAGATGAGGCAGGCATTCCATCTGATAGGAAGATCACATTTGGGGAAATATTTAGTATTGGGTCAACAACAATTTCTTGGTACAACAAGAAGTAGATATCAATTGCACTTAGTTTAGCAGAAGCAGAATACATGGTTGTTAGTCAAATAGCTTGTGAGGTTATCTGGATGAGGAACACCATTGTTGGGTTATTTGGTTAGCAGATGGATCCTACAGTGATTTACTGTGACAATCTGAGTTGTATCAAACTCTCTCAGAACCCATTTTTTCATAATCAATCCACGCATATCGACATCCAATATCGCCATCTATGAGATTATGTGCAAAGGAGAATCATGTTGTTGGAGTACATTCCTACAGAGGAGCAGGATGCAGATATTTTGACAAAGGCATTGTCAAGATGCAAATTCGAGTTTCACAAAGGAAAGATCGGGGTAGAAGATAATCCCTTTCTTGTTGAGAGGGAGTGTTGAAAATGCAACAAGAAAATCCTAATTTAATTTTGTCCTTGAATTAAATTGTAATTCCACATCTCATGACAACTTGTAATAGTTAACTAAGTTAATTTGACTTAGTTGGCTCAGTTAATTCGATTTGAGGGTCTAACTAGAGTCATGTCGATTGTCTCCTACCTTTTTAGGAGCACTGGTTGAGTTCATTTTGAGTTGTAATTATTTAATTTAGTCTAACTAAGTTAAAGTCACTTAAACTAGTTCCAACCGATGGGGGAATTAGTGGAAGATCCAGTAGTGGGGTGTAACCTGCTGTAGTGGGGTGTAACCAGTAGTGATCAACCAGTAAACTAAATATTCAATCATAATTAACTCATGCATGTCAGATCAAAGAAAACCCAGTTGAGATTGGAGTTCAGGGGCAGTGTACTATCAGTTGTATAATCATCTAAATTGTACATGTGGTGCATGCAATCATAGGAAGGCCGATGAGGATAGCACAATTCATATTTGTGGAATTTCTCAATTAAATATGGGCTAATTCCCAAGGAAATTGCACAAGGAAATAGGAGCTTGGCAGGCATCAGAATTGGCTAGGTATTGGCTTGAGCTTGTCTGGGAAGCAGTGAGATAAATAGAGATAGTGCAAAGGTTGCTAGGGCTTGAGAAAAGAATTATAATCTTCCCATATTTTTTTATTAATGAAATATACAGATAATAGGGGTTTTTATTGTAGTTTTCCATAAAAAATTATTGTGTTATGTGTGATTGAATTCTTTCTCTTTTATGCTTCATGATTTCATCAATTATTTATTGTTTTCCACTGATGAGTAGAGTAGATTCAAGTCTTTTGTTTTAGAAAATTACTTAAGTAGTTTAAATATACAAGGAATTTCTACATGTAGTTATCTTCGTCAAAAATAAGAAGCTTAACTTCTTGACCAACCATGATTCCCTCTCAATTTCTCCTTTCAGCGGTTAAGCTGCAAACAAAGGAGTTGAATCTGATACCACTCGTTAGAAACTAGCAATACTGAGAGGGGGGTGAATTAGTATTGCTAAAATAATACAAGTTTTTTTGCAAATAACAACTTTTCATATTATAAACTTCAATAGAAGAAGGAGAAAATCATGCACACATAAAGCATAAATAACATCACATGAAGACACAATATTTTTAGGTCGAAAGCCCCTAAGGTACAAAACATACGAACTGTTTGTTACTTCTTCTTCTCTATTGCTTCAAAATATTCTCATTTACATTCATTAACTAGCCTCCACTAGCAAGGAGCCCCTAATCCTTATAAATGGGATTAGTTGGCCACTACCAACTTGGAGCCACCAGTCTTATAATAGAATGATTTGTATGCACTAATTTGAGGCCACAACCTCAATATACAAACAATTATGAAGATCATAAATATATTCTAGACTGAAACAAAACTAAAAATACAAATGATGACATCATTGAATGACTCTCAACCCTCACTAAGCCACCTTCATGAAGATAGAACAAATATTCACACTCTACCTTCAAAACAAGTCTTCAATCCCTGCTTATAAATTTGATCCACAATTGATATCTGAATTCTGAAGTATTCTAAAGTTATGCACAATCTGCTACAACCACTAAAGAGAGAACATTCTCTCCTTAGCACACAATGCACACCAACTCTCTCACACCCAAAATGAACCAACCAAACATTCTCATAGTCTTCTCCTATTTGTAATTTTCTAAGATGGTTAAATCAGTAAATGCACAAGGTGATGGAGAACTCAATAACTCTTTTCATACCATATAATTGGTTCAGATCATTGAAATTTACTCCTTTACTTTATATGCCACGATATTCATTTAATGAGAAAGATCATTCACTTAACCACCTTTTAGAATATAGAAAAACCTTCTCGACTCCAAAATAGAGTAACACACCCTTCCTTCTCACCTCTAACGTTATAACGTAGGTTCTTAAGCCATTATCATTGTTACTAATGTTATGTGAAGAACAAATAGCTCACATTGCTCCACTTAAAGCCTCCTTCCTCGAGGACTTTGGAAGCTCAACTTTAGGACAATGTTTGGGACGTTAAGACAACATTCCCAAAGTAGTTTGACACCATGACACACCATGAAACCTTAATAAAACATACTTATGACTCAGTAAAAAGAATAAAACTCATAATTACAAGGCATGCACCAAATGAAATCAAACTTATAGCTGAGCTCCAGGTGTGAGCTCGATACACCATGAAAACCTTCCACAAACAATTTAACATCATGACAACCTTCTAAAAAACATATATAGGACTCAATACATGCCATTAGACTCATGGATACAAGGCATATATTAGGTGACATCAATGGCAACACCAACATGCCAACACCTACAAAGTAATGAAGAGATTTTGGGAACTTGCTTACGAGCTTGAGTTGCCATAGGGGAGCAAGATTCATAATATTTTTCATGTATCATGCCTCAAGAAGGCATTGGGACAAGAAGTTATTACTTTAGCAAAGTTACTCCCACTAGACAATGAGGGGCAGTTTGTCTTGATTCGTGAGGAGATTTTGGGAGTTAGGGAAAGGAAATTGAGGAGTAGAGTAATGAGAGAGTATCTTATATAGTAAAAAGTCTCGCTAGTATAGGACACTACATGGGAAAGAGAGTAGATTTTGCAACATCCTAGTTTGCAGTTGCTTGATGGAAAACAATTTCAAGAAGGGAGTATTGTAATGTCCTTCACTGAATTTTCACTCCAACAGAGGAGAGAGAGGGAGAGAGAGAGACCCATGGTATTTTGATGATAAAAGAGATATTGGAGCTCACTCTTTCGACATGCATAATCATTTCCTCATATCGATTTGGAGAGACCTTGTGGATTTGGAGTGTTACGTGTGAAAGCTTTGAGAAAATTGGTTTCGGTGGTGAAACAAATCCACCCTAGCCGATCAAAAAGAAATATCACTAAGATCTTTCACAAGTATTTATTGTTGAAGATCCATATCATTACCAAGTTGTGGGTACAACCAAAGATCATGCGCTTTTGGGAGGTTGTATTTTCCATATGCAATTCATATTTTTTTAGTAGTTTGAGCCATCATTTGTTGGACGATGAAAGTAGAAGGGAGGGTCAAACTAACCATCAAATATGCTCAAATATATAAATTTACAGTTGGGCAAGGGGACATTCCATCGCTATCATCATCTCCTATTTCCCCAACAAATCATTTTTGTACCTCAAAGGGCTACTCAACTATGTAATTCCAGGTCAGGTTAATAGAAAAGATTTGTTATATTGGTTGAATTTATTTGTTGTGATATTTTGTTTTAGGTATGTTGGTTGAGTTGTTTGACTAAAAAGAGAGGATTTGATATCTTTGAACATGTATTTACTGTAATTTCATCTTTTATTTTTGAAATAAAGGCGCTATAATTTTTTTCTGTTAAAATTACAAGTGATGTGATTCCTTGGTGTGTTCGTCAAAGTTACATGAAGTTATTCGTCGAACCAAGCAAATGGAAACAATTACCATGTCAAGAACTCCCTTGAACTAGACCTAAGAATCATTATAGATGAAAAGATTGATTGAACACTTGGAGAGCATTTATGGGAGAGGCTTTTTACAAGATAACAACATTTCCACTATCCATGTTTTTAGTAGCATATATTGTGTAGAGAGGTATTTATTGACTCAACACCCAGTAAATTCCACAAGGAAAATCTCATCGAGTGACGGGATTGTGTTTATCTGAGAGAGAGAGAGAGAGAGAGAGAGTTTCATGTTGTCAAGCTCACAACCTCCATCATGTAAGAGGTGATGCAATTGCTAGTAGCTTGTTAACCCTAATCAACAATTAGCTCATCAAGAGAAAACATATTACAAAGTGGGATTTGAACTTATGTGGGATGATACCAACTTTTCTTGACCACAAGATATAGACACAATTGACGATATATATGTATATGAGTGCATGCATTTTTCTCATGAAATACATATCTCAAGGAATCCCATTAGGTACTTCCTCTCATTTAACATACATATGTTGTGGCATCCCCATTCATTGCATCTTAATCCTACCCACCTCCAAATTTCATCTTTTTTGAAGTTTGTAGAATTTTTATGTTGTCATTTATACTTCATAGATTATTTTTGTTGACATCACTGCCAACACTATGTTTTAAGGTGTTTGTAGTCAGTTATGAACAAAGAGATTTATGTGGGTCTAGTGTCAAAAAATATGAAACAAGGCCTACAAATATTTGTGTTGAGAATTGTGGGCCTAGTTTGAAAATGTATGAAATGTGCTCCACAAGGGTTTGAAGGTTGCGGCCTTCAGTGTGGCAAGTGGTGGCTTCCTTCAGGTAGTGGCCTGAGAAATTAGGAGCGGTGGCTTCCCTTAGGTGGTGGCCTAAGATACTATTAGAGGTTGGGGCATGTGTATAGTTGTGGAAGTGGTGGCTTCTGTCAGGTAGTGGCTTGGTGCGAGTGGTTCCTCACATGCATCACAAGTTATGGCTTGCACGCTGGTGGTGGCCAATGAATGATGTAAAAGAAGATTATTATTAATAATAAGAAGAGGCAAAGTTGTACAATGGTTTTTCTCTTGGAAGGGTTTCCACCTAATATTTGGTGTTCTTGTGTGTCTTGATGGTTTATGTGTTGTACATTGCTAATCTTATTGTTCACTTGTACTTGGTTGTTTGCTGCTAATGCTTATGGTTATGCATATGTTATCTAATGTTCATGTATTATGTTATTGGTTAGTTAATTTCTTAGATAACTATTGAATTTAAGCAAAGTTAAGAGACTGTATTTACCAAAGTATATGTTATTTCTATGTGAGAACATAGTGCACATGCCTATATTGCCTTTAGGAAAGTCGTGTATATTTTCCTGTGTGCAAAAAGGTAAAAAACTATGAATTGGCGATCCATACTGCACAATATCGATTCACCACCCCACCAGTATTGTCAAGCTCCCAACAATTTTTGGGTTTCATATGGCCATTCTTGGAGGTTCTTTACTAGTGGTGTGATGGTGTTGTGGTTCTTCTTGTTTCTTGGGGAAGAGTGGGGGATATCTTGGACCTTATGGGATCCCCCACTCTTCCTTGATAAAGTCCTATCTACATGGGAATCCCATAAGGTCCAACACTCATGCACACACACAAAAACCAAGATATATGTGAAACTAAGGATCAAAAAACTCCAATGTATTATTCATTAAAGAATGTCATGTATTTATTACATGGAAAATCTAGTGAACTATGTGTGGGTTGTTAGTTGGCCCAACCAACTATATGTTATATTATACCTAACTCTACAACTAATTCCATAATCCCGAAGGATTAAGGTTTCTAACATTCCCCCCCTTAATCTGAAGGGGTGTTTGTGAGTGCAAGCATCATTATGAACTTTTCAATTTTTTCTCTTCCAAGTGATTTGGTGAAGATGTCTAAAATTTGCTCAGTCATGGAACAATGCCTTAAATGAATAGTTTTGGACTCTACATGACATCAAATCAAATGATACTTCGTGTTGATGTGCTTGGTTCGATCATGGAATCTGGGGTTCTTGGCCAACATGATTGCAAAATTATTGACAACAAGTAGAGGAGTTGAATTCACTTATTTCTCCTACAAGTCTTTAAGTATCTTCCTGAGCCACAAAATTTCCTTTGTCACTTATGCGGTTTCCACATATTTTGCTTTTGTTGTCAAATCTATAGGAACTGATTGTTTCCTTGACCTCCAGGAGACAGTTGTTGATCCTAGACTCATGAGATATCTTCAAGTTGATACTCCATTTTCCTTGTCGCTAGCAAAGTCTAAATCAGAATGTGCAATAACACTGAAGTCATGCACCTTGGTGAACTTAGGTCCATAATATTTAGTTGCCTTTATGTATCTCAAGATTCTTTTTGTAGCAAACCAATGTCCCTCACATGGTTTATGCATAAATATGGAAAGGATGCTCACAACATATGAGATATTTGGTATGGTCATGGTTAGGTAGTTGAGACTTCCTATAAGTTGTTTGTAGTTGGTTGCATCCTAAAATTCATCCCCTTCTTTCGATGTAAGCTTCAGATTTTGATCCATTGGAGTGGAGAGAGAGTTACAATCTACCATGCCAAATACGTTTAATGGTCCTCCAACGTACTTCTTTTGGGAAATGAAAATGTATTTTATATTTTAATTGACTTCAATTCCCAAGTAATGAATATGTCCCAAATGTATCATTTCAAAACCTTTCTTCAAATCTTTCTTCACAAATGTAATATAAGTTTCATTATTTCCTTTTATTATAAAATCATCTATATACTACAAGATAGACCACCATTTTTCCAACACTTTTGACAAACAAAGTTTCATCATCAAGATTGCAATGTTTGAAATTTAGCTTCAGAAGATGCTCGATTAATTGTCCATACCATGCTCGTGGTGACTACTTTAGACCATACAAGGATTTGATGAGCTTGCACACCTTTTGTTCTTGTTTGTTTACAACAAAACCTTTAAGTTGGGACATAAAAACATTTTCTTTCAGATCCCCATTTAAGAAAAATGCCTTCACATCCATTCAATGGATTTTCCATCCTTTTTGTGATGCCAAAGAGAATATGGTCTGAATGGTCACCCATTTTGTTGCAGGAGCAAAGGTTTCTTCAAAGTCAACACCTTCCTTTTGTGCAAATCATTTTGTCATGAACCTTGCTTTGTGCTTTTCAAGTGAGTCGCATGCTTTATATTTTTTTTTGAAGACCCATTTGCAGCCAATTAGTTTGGTTTAGTATGGAGGGTCCACCAACTTCCAAGTCCCATTTTTTATGAGAGCATCATATTCCTTCTGCATGGATTCTTTCCATTCATCATGAGAAACAACTTTTTCGAAGGAAGAAGGTTCAAAGTTAGTGGACAAATTCAATTCACAATTATACAAAGTATTTTGTGTTGTCTACATCACCTGAATTTGCACCTCCATCTATATGGACACTTTTAAATGTCTTGATCAACTATTTTGGTTGTTTTGGAGAAGGACTAGATGGCTTCGTTGAGGGCGTAGCATCATCAATCTTCAACTTCTCAATCCTACTTATACTATCATCCAAATTTGATGAGGTTTCTGGAAATTTTTCATTAGGAAATCCTTCATGAGGAGGAGTTGGTTTTGGTTTTGCAAAGGAAGATTCCAAAGATTGACCCAATTAACCCATAAATGGGTTTAATGAGGAGTTGGTTTGAGTTCTATAAAGGGAGATTCCAAAGATGGACCTAATTGACCCATAATTGGGTTTCCCCCTTCAACATTTGGAATCTCATTGTCAAATTCATGATAATTATTCATCGAAGAAATCCTTTCTAGATGATCAAGTTGCCTTTCAATAGAGTCATCACTTTTGGTGGACTTAAGGAATATGACATCTCTAGAAAGTATGAATTTATTATTCGCCTCATCGTAAAGACGATAGGCCTTGGTGGTATCAGAGTGCCCCAAGAAAATGCATTTACAACTCCTTGCATCAAGTTTTTTTCTCTGTTGTTTTGGAATCAAAGTATAACAGGCATAACCAAAAACCATGAGATGCATGATGGAGGGGGTCTGACCATACCACATTTCATAAGGAGTCTTGTTTTGAATATCACACGATGGACACCTATTCTTCACGTAGACTGCACATAAACCAACTTCAACCCAAAACATCAGTTTCACATTTTTTAAAAACGTCATGGAATGAACCATATTAAGCAATGTTCTATTCATCCTCTCAGCTACACCATTTTGTTGAGGATTGTATGGAGTTGATGTTTGATGTTGGATACCATGTTGTTTAAGATAGGATTAAAAATCATTACTAGTATACTCTTTGTCATTATCAGTACGAAGGACAATTTTTTTCCCATGGAAAAATTCGTAATTTCATTAAGAAACAGAAATTACATTTTGTAGATGCATGTGCATATTCCGATATTTTTATCAATAGATATCATCTTCCGAAGAAGCATCACAGCTAGATACCTATATCCACACAAGGAGGTAATATCCCAACAAAGACTGAGAAAAGTATCCAAGAAAAATACAAATGTTCAAAATAGAAATATATTATCTTAATCCACGTAGGGAGATAGTATTCAAAACCATGTACTGTGCCATTCATATAAATGGCCACATGACAGATCAGTATCAGCAAAAAGAAAAATGTAAAAAATATGAAATCAGAGTCCAGAATTTAGTCCATAATGTCCATAAATGGCCTATGATAGTACTAGTAATGAACTCCTTCATTATGTTCACGGATCAACCAGATGCCTGGCTCTCGGATCATGCCTTCTTTGGAAAGATAGTCAGCATTTGTGTTCCACTCACTATAGATGTGTTTACATGTAAAATAGTCAAAATTGGATATCAATATTAAAGCTTCATCTAGAATGTGTCTCAATGAGAATGACCAGCAATAAGAACTTTTATTCAACCAGTCGCAAACAATTTTAGAGTCCCCAAACAATTGTAAAGCATGGCAATTCTTCTCCAAAGCAAAACGGATAATATGTAAGGCTGCTGAAAGTTCAGCAAAGTTATTAGTTCCCATCCTTAATCCCATGATTAGGCTGAATGAGTGCATCTCTGTTAAGTGAAGAATAACACCCCTTCCACAACCTTCTTCTTGTGTTTCCCCATCAAAATATGCCGGGCAATGGGGGTCAAATAGCGTGTGGGTTTCCTTGTTGAGGGGGGGGGTTGGGGTTATCGGATGAGATCATAATCTGCTTGATCTTGTGGCAATTATAGCACCACTTGGGGGGGTGGGGGGGGGGGGGGGGGGGGGTGGTATTCTTGAAAGATGAAGATAAAAAGATTGCGGGCTATCCAGACAACCCAGCAGAACAACAAGGGGAGGTTCCTCAATTTGTGGGGCTTGACTGAGGAGTACCACAAGTTCCAAGCTTCAATCAAAGAATCCGCCTACCAGTTACAAGATGTGGGGATGGCTATTGTTACCAGGGTCCATAACTTACGGGCTTCATGGCAGTTCAAGAATAGGTGAGAAGCAGATTCACCATCAATGTTGAAAAGATAACACCAGTGAGGACCATGGTAGGAACGCTTCATCAGGTTATCCCCTGTGGGGATTTTATTTCTCAGAATGCACCACATTAATAATCTGTATCTGGGAGACGCCTTCAGCTTCCAGAGGTGTTTCCACCAGGTATGAAGGATCTGGGGCTTCCACGGCTCCGCCAAAACTAAGTATCCTTCCTTTGGAGTATATATCCCCTATTTTGCCAAAGCCCAGATGATCTCATCATCACCGTCAGTGATGCAAATATGAGCCTCCGAGAGAGCCTCTATATAGTCCTTCTAGAGCTGTTGCCAATGTGGAGGAATGTTGAGCTGTAGCCCTGATTTCCAAGCTTAATGGAGGAGAGAGGAGTTTGCCTCATATGCTATATGGGCAACGTGTGTAACATTTTTCTCTGATAGGTGCAATAGGAGATCTGGAGGTAATCTGTGCATGTTCCTGCATCTAATCCACAGGTCAATTCCAATATGCACCCTGATCCCCAAATGGATTCGCCAAGTAATTCCAAATCGAATGGGATCCAAAGCTTTCAGGACAGCCTTCCAAATGATTGATATGCCAACATTGAGTCTAACCGGTCTCCTGATCCACTCCAAAATTTGTAAAGGGGCAATGTATTTCGAGTAAGCCACTCTTGTCCACAAACTGTCTAAAGTGACCAACTGCCAACCTAGCTTCGTTGCCAGGGCTGAGGAAAAGTCATCAAGATTTTTGAGTCCCCAGCCTCCCCATTTTTTTTGAAAGTGTGAATGCATCCCATTTAGCCCATGCAAAGATTCTTCCCGGTTGACTACCCCTCCATAAGAGTCTGCAGTAGAGTGTTTGAATCCTTGTCAAAATGCCTCTAGGAATCCAGGCTAGGGACATCCAATAGACCGGGGTTGCTTCCAGGACACTCTTGATGAGCGTAAGTCGGCCAACCCGAGATAAAAATATGAGATACCATATGCTGAGTCTCTTTTCCAACTTGGCAATGAGCCAAGTCCAATCCGCTATCTTGTATCCAATGGGCTTTAACTTATATCCTAGATATTTAAGTCCCTCCTCCAGACCAATTTGTGCAAAGTGGAATCGGTGGAGAGTATAATGAATTTCATGCTATGAGCAGGCAGTTGCCATCAAAGTAGATTTTCCATCATTAATTATCATCCCCGTGGCTTTCTGAAATAAAGAAAATATATCTTTGATAATAGTCAGATCCTCAATGCTTCCATTGAGAAATATCATCACGTCATCCACAAACAGTAAGTGGGTGAGCGTGTAACCTTCAGTTATATTTATACCCTTTAATATTCCTCTCCTGTGTTCTTCTTTTATTATCCGATTGAGCCCTTCCATGATCAAAAGAAACAAAAGTGGTGAGAGGGGACACCCCTTCCACAATCCTCAAGCCAAAAAAAAGAATGGAGATGCACTCCCATTGACCAGAACACTAAATGGGATGTTAGTGATGCATCCCATAATCCATTTTATAAAAATGAAAGGGAATCCAAGGTGAGTTAAAAGCATTCGCAAGTATAACCAATTCACTCTGTCAAATGCTTTAGATAAATCTACCTTCATGATCATACCTTTGCTTTTTTGCTATGGAGCAAGTGTAATACTTCCTGTGTTGTCCCAATCACCTCATGGATTTGCCTGTCCTAAAGGAAAGCAAATTGTTCTGGCAAGATGTGCTTGGATAGGATTGGCTTCAATCTATTTACTATAATTTTGGCGATAATCTTATACAAGCAGTTACAAAGCGAAATGGGACGGAATTCATCAAAAGTGGTCGGATTATCTGACTTCGGAATGAGAGCAATAAAGGTGGAGGTTATGGCAGCTTCCAATTGACTCGAAGCTCTTGACTCCTCAACTACTCGAAGTAGATCCGATCCAATCAAATCAAAAAAATCCAGATAGAATTCGATGGACCATCCATCAGGTCCTGGGCTTTTGCCCTTGTTAAACCATTTCAAAGTGGCCTCCAGCTCCTTTAATGTTACATCTTGCATCAGTTCGCCTTCATCTTCTTGCTCCACAAAACTAGGGAAAAGTTGAGCATCTCTGATAATTTCTGCCAAGTTAGCCTCCCTTGGGTCACTGTAGGCTTTTTTAAAGTGAGAGTTGGCCAAAGAAGCGAGCTGAGGGAAAGTGTTTGTTTTCCTTCCCTGATCATCCTACATACGCCAGATGGTGTTTATTACTTTCCTCCCATTAGCAAAATTTTGATAAAACTTTGTATTAGCATCCCCCTCCTGAATACAGATAGCCCTGCTTCTTAGTCTCCATTTGTCTTCCCTCTCTTTGAGAATTTTTCCACGGGTCGAGTAGAGGGATGTGATTATACTCTTATGCTCCTCTGAGCTATAAAGGCCACCCAGCTCATTTTCAAAATCAGCCAACTCAAGTTCAATCTGTCTCAGAGTTTGATCATCCTGTAATATTTTTTGGTGAACCCAGATTTTGGACATCTTCTTCAGCTCTGTGAGGTTATGGATAAATCATGTTGTTACATCTCCCCTCTCCCCTGGAGGGTTTACTTTCCAGAAATCAGTCACCATGCTAATAGACGAAGCTTCCTTGAGCCAGGTTGAACTGAACTTAAATGGACCCTTCGGCCTAGCTCTACCACTTTCCATTTCCATATATATAGGCAGATGGTCTGAGAGCTCACCTGTGCCAACCCATTGCCTAATTTTGAATCCCAAAGCCATAACCTATTCTTTGACTAAAAATTTGTCCAGTCTCCTGGCTAGGCCATTTTCACCAACTCGATTGTTCCTCCAAGTGGCTTGTATCTTTGCAGTGGGAATATCGATCAAGTGAGGATAATCCAAAATGGACGAGAAGTAGTCCGAGAGGGAGTCCCTTTGAGCGCGTTGTCCCCAAGATTCAGAATGACCTATGGAAAAATTAAGGTCCCCTCCAACAATCAAATTATCGACCAAAAATAAATCCAATCTCAGAAGATGGTACAAGAACTTAGGTCGATTCTGGCAAGGCCCGTATATATTGATTATTCTGAATAGCATACCTAGCTCGGTTGTGTGTACATCGGCCCCTAAGTATCCAACCCCTCCCTAGCTATTTATAGACTTGATAGATCGAGAATTGATGCCCAAAGCGAGCCCTCCAGATCGGCCTTGGGCATCCAATCCCGAAAATTTCCATCCCGAAAGAGAATGCTCAAGTGTACGAGTAATATCATCAGCGGAGCCTAAAGTCTCCTGTAGGAAGATAATATCCAGCGAGTCGATAGAGATTAACCGATGAAGAGCTAGTTTTTTTATCGGGCCTAGCTAGCCCTCTACAATTGAAGGATAAAATCTTCATGGAGGGGGTTCAAAGGGGGCTATTATGGCTCTAATAACCCCAAGAATGGTGGATTGTTTGCCCAAAGAAATATCGTCATCCGCTTGTGCTTGTGCACGTTTAACACTAGAGGGACGGTCGTGGGAAGCCTTAGGAGGGGGAGGGGGATGGAATATGTCAAGTCTGACATGATCCCGAACCGAATTCTTCGTTCGAGAACGTCTATTGTATCTAGGTTCAGAGGGAGTAGTCAAGAAGGCTGAGAGCACCGGAGTAGGGGTACAAAAAAGGGAGGGGGTGTGGGGGGGAGAAGTGTGAGGGGGAGCAATGTCACATAAAATATAAATAGGGGCCGCCATTGAATTTACAGTTCCCGGTCCCAATGACAGCTCAAATATTGTATTAATATTAATATCAAAAATGCATTGAGAGGGGGTCAAGTGAATGGAATTCATACCTAAAGTATTGGAGTCACCCAAGGCTGCCGTGGCCGGAGCTAGAACTGGTGGCGGAGGATGATGAGGTGGCCTACCACACTTCCTTGGGTTGTTCTGAGCCAGTTCCGAAGACCTCATTCCAAGACTCGATAAAGTAGTTATTCCTCTAGAACATGGAGTGGCATTCCTATGCATGTCTTTAGAAGCTCGAGATTGTTCTTCCCTTGCAGGATCTCCATGCGACTGAGCCTCTTGCTCCTGTGAATCCTAAGTAGATTGTCTCGCATCCTTCCTGATGTTCCACCTATTCAGTGGACAGTCTTTGAATAGGTGCCCCACCTTGTGGCAGCGCCTACATCTGAAGGGAATCCCTTCATAGTCCAGCATCTGCCTCCTCGTAGCATTCCTCCATTGAATGTTAATGTACTCAGGTAGCCCTTCCAAGAGGTCAAGGTGCACTAAAATCCTGGCATAAGCCATTCTTCCAGTCGTTAGAAAAGTGTCATCATAAGTAAGGTAAGAACCCATAGCATCCCCAATCTGCCTAAAAATCTGCTCTGTCCAGAAGTTACAGGGAAGGCCCGGAAGATGCACCTAGATAGGGCCAGCTTCCACTCTTTCCTATTCAATATCAAACATCGGCATCCACCTTCGAAGGAGGAATGGTGCCTAGTCAATGTGCCAAATAGTGGAGAGGACCCAGTTTGTGTGAGCGAGACATTTAAATCTTAGGGCAAACCAACCCTTGACAAAGGTTTGAACCCTAGGGGGTTCCATCAAATGATGACCCCAGACTTCCATTGGCCATTTTTGCAGCCTCTCCACACTGTAATGCCTTCCCCTGACGTGTCCCACTAGTACTTTTTCTACTGAATCCATTGCTTCACGAAACAGTGTGTCCTCGGTTAGTTTAAGGAAGATTTCATTGTTGCTCTGTTGGAGATGCCTTTTACTCTTGGAAGCACCTTTGTGTTTGTTGCTCGTGCCTTCAGTCATTCTACCAGTCTGTACCGCCGCATGTGTGATTGAACCTCTTGTTGTTGTAGGGCCTTTTGCCCTAATATCGTCAAAATGCCCTGAAATAATTCCAATGCCCGTGAAATTGCCTGGAAGAGGAGTCCCCATGTCCAAGGGAGCTAATACAGTCGGTGCCTAGACTTCTTGCTCCTGAAGATATCCCTCCAAGGGTTTGTTCGGCCCCGCCACAGAGTGTATAGAACCCAAACCCTGCCCTAGGGTTTGTAAACCCGGATCTCGCAAGTGCTCAGAAACAGTCAAGGAACCTGGTAAGAGAGGAGGGCCTATGTAGTCCAAAATAGTCGAGGCTTCTTTGGGCAGAGAGATGGAGGATATGTGCGGCCTTGAGAAAGTAGGGAGGGCTTCTACTTCCGCTGTAAATTCATGGTCAAACGAGAAAAAATCTTCCCCAGTGGTCCTAGGCTGAGTCCAAATGGGTTGGTTCTCCGTAGGATCCGCAGAATAATCAACTATGTCCTCCATAACTGTCAAAACCCCTAGCTGACAGCTGCCTGCAGGAATTTCGGTGGAGGACCGATAACCATCTAGGGTAAAACAAACTAACCGGAATGCTGAGCCGTAAACAGCTAACGAGCGAGTTAAGGTAGCCGTGGAGGTATCTGTTACAGGGTTTTCAAACCTGGTCAATCACTCTTCGATGTAAACTGTGTCGCGCACCTACTTCGAAGTCCTAACCCCAGTCACCCGTCATCCCGTCCACCTACCTGTGCCTCCCAGTACGAAGGACACTAATCTTAGGTTGAGCTTCATTTCAATCCATACATAAAAGTTTTTAAATGCTTCAAATACTTCATACTTATATTTTAACAAAGATACCCAACACATTATGGCATAGTCATCAATAATGACATGATATATTTATTTCCATTTGCATAAGTTACATGCATAGGACCACTCAAATCTGAATGAATGAATCAAAGTTTTTTAGATGCCCTAGAATTGGAGTCATGGAATGCTTGTTTACGTTGTTTTCCAAGAATACAGGTTGAACATTGTTTTAAGTTTCGAGGAATAGTATGAAGACCAGAAACACCATTCTTCTTCATCAAATGAAGACTATCATAGTTAACATGTCCAAATGTAGCATGCCATAGAAGACTACCTTCGTCGTGTTGAGCGACATAAGTTGAATGTTGTGTGGAAGATGCAAATGTTCCCTTTAGCTTTAGAATTTTGTCTTCTTCCTCTCCAATCATCACAACGTTGTTGTCGGAATCCCTCCTTATCTCAACCTTTCCATCAAAAATGTGGATGGAATGACCTTGACATACATGCACAAGGGATACTAGGTTCCTTTGTAACTAAGGAAGATAAAGAACATCATGTAGGACAAAATTTGAAAGTTCAGGTAGCTTCAATCTAATTGTTCCAATCCTTGAAGGCTTGAGACTGGACATGTCAACAAATTATACTATGCCATCTATGTTTTCATCAAATTGTTCAAAATCTTCTCTCTGAAACGTTATGTAGCATGTGACATCTTCTCTCTGAAACATCATGTGGCAGGTGTCTCTCCAAGAAGTAGATGCAATGTTAAATACATCCTCATGCAATCCAATATTACAGTAAGCAACAACATAATGAGTAGATTCTAGTGCATTACCTTTCATTCATTTCGAGATTTGTCTTTTTTTTTTCTTGTCTTTGATTTTCTCCTATCGAATTTTGCATGTTTTGGCTTCATTGCCTTTTCTTCCACAGTGGACACAATGTAGATCAAGTCTCTCTGTCTAATTCCATCTAGCCCACTTCGTCTAAATTTCTTTCTCCCATGTCCTCTTTTGCTGCTATCTCCTCTGGTTTTATATGTCTTTCCTTTCTAAGCAACACACATAGTTTCTTTAAAGGATTGTGATGTTTGCTTATGCTTTCCAAAGGCTTTTTCTCTTTCTGCAAACTTCTTAACTAGGGTGTCAAATTTTATGTTTTTCATCTGGCTACTCGCTTACAGAGATTCAAGGTAGTGAGTGTAGGTAGGATAAAGGAAGTTTATGAAGGCAGTGAGAGGAAATTTAATCTTTACTCTGGTGGCATCAATGTCATGCATTATAGCTTTGATTTCTGAAGCTAGTGCCATGGGGTCATCATCTTTTAATTCAATATTAAAAAGCTTCACAAATAATTGTATGAGTTCTAATTTTGAATGAGAATCATATAATTCTTTTAACTTCTTAAGTGCACCATAACATCGGTAATTGAAACAATACGTATGCTCACCTCCACGCTTACTGTAGGATCAATGAAGGAAAATGTTTTCTTGTCCTTGCTCTTCCAAATCACAAGTTCTCTGGTATATGTGGGTTGGACTGGTGCTTCCTCCTTTAGCTTCACTTTTGATTCATTGTCATCATATTGTTTTGCAACTTCTCCTTCACAAATTATGTCCCATAAGTCAGTAAATATGAGTGTGCTCTTTATCTTTCTGAGCCACTCTGCGTAGTTTTCCTTACCGGTCAAGAAATGAACCATTGAAGCTTGTCAACTCCTTCAACTAGCTTTCCACGCTTAATTGGTAGCAAATTCCCAGTGCTCTAGTCCTTCACTTCAATCAAGCAATTATGAGTAAAATCACCTTCCCCATTGTCTCCTGTGCGTGGAGCACTCAGATTTGAAACCATGTCAGATTAAGGATCGAAAAGCTCCAATGTATTATTCATTGAAGAATGTAAAATATTCATTACATATAAAAAGTGGAGCATCGGGTGAACTACGTGCAGTCTATCATTGGCCCAACCAACTATAAGTTATATTATACCTAATTCTATAATCCCAAAGGATTAAGGTTTCTAACAATATATCTATTTTAACTTTAGATCTTTTATGTACCGAGAGATTTTCATTTTGATTTATTTTTTATCATTTTTTGTGTTAATATATATGAAATTAAGATAGATTTATGCTAATTCTCTAGATTAAAATAAATGGTTATGAATAAGCCTTCAACACATTATCTTAAATCTATTCCTCCTTTCATCCTCTAGGTCATTAGAATCCATTGTCTTAAAAGATGCAATAGAGACCATATCCCAAAAAATATTAGATGAGAGAATAGTTACTTACAAAAAGTCTTTTGCTAGAAATCACATAACAATAATTTTTGGCCAACGCGTTTCGAACCAACTAATGTGGTTCATCATCAGGACTGGATGAAGAGGTAGACCATGACAACGATTTAAATAGAGAACACTGTAGAGACAAAAATTTCAAATAACGGTTATTTTAAAAAAATAATATTTAAATTATATGATATTAAACAAATTTATAAGTAACAACACTATATATTAACGACTAGTTTTTGAAAAAATAATATTTAAATTAATTTATTAAAATCAAATATTATTAAAAATTCTATTAATGGGAAAATAATCGAAAAATATAACTAACAAGAACAAAAAAAGTCAAGTTAATAATATTTAAATTTATGATATTAATTTATTAAAAAAACATTTCTTCATAAATTCAATCTTTTTAATTTTTTAGAGGAAATAACCAATATAGAGTTTTTATCTACTTTTGTTAAGAATCCCCTAGGGCATACACCATTTAGCGTGTTCTCTTTGATTCTTATCCCTAGCTAAAGAGATATTCTTGTAGCCTAAAACGATTACCTTGTAAGAGAAATGAGAAGGGTCCTCACCTCTTCCCAATGTAGTTATTATGGGTACCCTAGACTATCACTAATTAGAAGCTTTCTAGAAAAAAATTGAAGGAGCACGAGCCTACTAGTATTCTTGTTCAAGTGGTAAAGGGAAGAATCAAATCTGAGATATAAGTTTAGGTTTTTAAACAAGTTTGAAGCAAACACCCTAAGCTAGTGCTTCTTAACTTCTTCACACAAGCAATATATAAATTAATCCACCTTCACTATATTCAACAAAATAGATTAGTGGTTCTTTTTTATTACAAGAAGACTTCCTTTATGAGAAATTTGTAGTAATCTCTAAAATGACAAGAATTTGAGGAGTCTACCTATTTTCATGTGTAACACCCTCCTCCCACATCTACCCAAGTATTCAGCCAATAAGAGGAAACATGTGATGAGAAGTTACTATGATATTATTCAACTCCCTATGTGTCAATAAAGGAAGTCAAACCGACATAACACATCGCACAAACCTTCCACATCAACAACAAAACTCCTAGGAGCCATCCTAACCACTTAGGTAACCAGCCCTTGAGACCTATTGAAATTTTAGTGCATCAAACCCCTGGACACTCCCTTGATATGGACAAGGGTTGGGCTCCAGATGCTCCCACAATAAGGGCAATAGAGCATCTGAGGATTTTTTCCCCAATGTTGTGCCTATGACTCTAGGATTTGTGACACTTTTTCAGGCCCAGAGCCCAAGTCACTGCCCAGAACTCAATGACACCTTCAGAGATGAATTTACACAACATAACAATGATACATTTGCAAAAACATTGACAAGGACTAGACTGGACCCCTACTAGCCATGACATGCATTTCGTCAAACATGTCACAAACATGAAAGTTATAGGTATTAACAACACAACTGAGCATAGGGGTCTAATACTTATCTGAGAATCGCTAAGAACCAATGAGGCCTCAACACATTAGTTACAATTTCATCTATTAGGCCATAAATACATTATTCATTCATTTACAAGTAAAAACATAATGAGAGCCATACATAGCCACTGTCATAATACATGTTCATAACCAACGTAATAACAACAAATATATCAAGGAAACAACAACCATATCATCCATATATAATCCAGTATAATACTCATGAATTAACAAGGATACATAACCTCATATTAATAATGCAAAGGCCAACCAGGTGTGGGACTTCCACGAACCACCCGACCATAGACATGGCTAAGCCAAATCTCTCTTTAGCCAGCCACCCCCATGCCATATTCTAAGCATGAATGTGGGATCTCATGGAACAATCCATCAAAACTGAACCAAAGATTCCAAAGGACAAACCACCTCAACTCATCAAACAGTGATTCCACCTCATGGTTGGACATCACAAACCATCACCAAATTGGTTTTTACCCAAGAGTGTTTGTTCCAACCAAGGCTTCAAGTAGTATTAACTCAATCCACAGCTGTCGTTGGGCTTCCAGAGCATTTGTCCAACCAGGGCTTCCAGGAATAGTAACTCAACCCACCATGGGCTTCCAAAGCATTTGTCCAACCAAGACTTCCAAGACTAGTAACTCAACCCACCAAGGGCTTCCAAAGCATTTGTGCAACCAAGACTTCTAGGAATAGTAACTCAAGCCAAGTTGTTACATGGCTTCAAGACCGTTTGTCCAACCAGGGTTACCAGGAACTAGTAACTAAACCCAAGTTAAAGGAAACATGAGAACTAACCAGAAAAACAAAGAAATGAACCCACAACACCATGGCTATCCCGAAAATGGCAAGGCTAGGCAAATCCACTATCAATCCAGGCAATCCTCCATGTCAATGACAAATCATGACCAATAAAGCACATGCATTTGCCATGCATGCCAAAACTAGTGAGGAAAACATACATGCAACTCGATACCTCCAAGAAAAACCTATTGTAGTTGCTTATCTTGATGTCCTCTTGCACTTTCCCGCTCTTCCTTTGCCTTCTTGCTCCAAAACTCCAAGTATTCCACACTCCTCCAAGAGTGCTCCAAGAAAACTAAGTGTCCAAGAGCACGAGAGAGAGAGAGAATAGAGAGAGAGCTCCAAAACTGAACTAACAAAACTCTGTGAACTGATCCTCATAAGAATTTTTATTAATCAAGTCTCTATTTTCTTTTTCCATTATTTTCCTTCATTTTCCTCCTCACATGCAACTTGTGACCTTTCACCTCCTTTTTCTCCTAATTTCCATTATTTTCATAAATAAATGTGTCAAAAATCCACTTTGCCTTTCTAAAGCCTTTGTCATTGCCTTTATTAATTTCCTTAGCCATTAATCAATCACCAGTGATCCCCATCACTATGCTTTTTCCCAACATTCAACTTGGAATACCTGTCCCATGACCTGGTAAATATTTTGCCTTTATTAATTTTTATTGCATGGAATTTTCACCAGGGTTGTTACATCATGTTTTTAGAGGAGTCATTGTTGGACTTCAATTACACTGTTAGCGCTCAAATCTACCTTAGGCTGAAATAAGGTAAGAGTCAAGGCCACATCAAACCACGCTCAGCCTCGTAGCTAGCCCTACGAGGACAGGAGAGGGCTCTCTCCGGGTCAATCTCGGCAAAAGATAATCAAAGAGGTCGAGATGATTGAATTGATGACTAATTTTAGGCTAGGTATTAAGTATAAAGAGTTTAGAATTGATTTTTAAAGGTTTTGTTGAATTGAAGGGAAAGGCAAATTTAGGTGCAGGGATGAGGCACAGTTTTTGTAGAGGTCTACTTGGGGCAAGATAGGCGATTGTTTTGATGCCTTAAAGCAAGTGAGATGGATAGATCAGACTGGTGAGGAGCTAAGGAGAGCAAGGAAGTCTCAAGGATTCTCCTTAAACTGATGAAAACATAGAAAATTAAACAAATTTAAAGGCAGAGCATAGCAAGTTCATGGATTCTACCTTAACACTTCATTTGTTTAATTACAGAAGATTAAATAAGGAAAGTGGTACACATACACAACTTACAAGTATTGAGAGAGAGAAACACACCATCAACACAGAAAGCCGCATGAATCCCAAATAGTGCTGCAAAACCCTGGTCTTTCCTTTGCCAAAATGCAGATAAGATATGTACAATATAGTCTCAAGCTATTCCCAAGAGTCCAACCTCTCCTACTGAATGAAAATTTACATATACAGACCAAGCTATCCTCATTCCCTAACCTCTAGGGGTCGAGCTCCTCCTTCTAGGAGCAGATTGAACAAATTATAATCATGGAGCAAGAATCTAGATGACCAAACAACCTGCCTCTAAAAAGAAGGAAACAGATTCATTAAATTAATTTCTTGCTAATTTGTGAATGAATCATCTAGAAGAAGGTAGATAAGTGCCATGTTACCTTACATAGATCAAATTACATCATGTTGGGTCAAAAATTACATCAAAGAGCGAAACTGGTGAAAACTAGCCGAATCCCTGAGCTGAAGGTGAAAAAATGGGCCAAAAACTGTATGCGTAGCGCCCCTGATCCCTATGCCTAGCGCACATTTGAGCCTGTTTTTGGGGCACTTCCCGACATCTCAATTGAGCTCATGATAGCTCGTTGGAAAGCCATGGATGTCTACTTTCCAACCCAAGTGGACTTTTCCAATTTGGAGCTCATTTGCCCCCTCAAAACTGAATTCTCCCAGAGGTACTTCCTGTTGTTGGAAAAGGTGGCAACAAGGTGGTTTTCATGATGTTTTTGGACATTTTGACCATCCAGATCTCAATGAAATGCTTCGGAAATGGCTGAACATGTGTATTTCTTCATGAAAAATCCAAAACTACAAGCCATTTGTCATTTGGACCTCCCAATCTTCAGGGTAGCGCGCTACGCGTAGAGCCAAAAAAACTGTTTCGCAAGCCAAAAATTTTGAAACGACAAAATTTTCTCCAAATTTGCCCAAATTTGGAGTGAAGACCCTCCATCATGTATCATGCTCAACTAATGAAGCCTCGGCCAAAACTCGAAGCGGATCAGGCCTTTTGCGTTGTTTTTGCGCTTTGCTCAAACGCCTCTTGAGGATCTTCATTCTCGCTTTGCGAACATGCATGCGATCCCAATAGTGAGTTTTCATGTGACGAAGCATGTCCTTGTCCCTATTTTCCTTCGCCAACAACTTCTCCAAATGAGTGTTTACCCAGATGAGCATTGATTCCCGATCATTAGGTGTCAAATCACCGGGTCTCCTTCAGGCCAATTCCCGGTCTTCCCGGATCTTTCGCAGCTCATAAAGTTCATGCTCATCTTCCAGTTGTTCGTTGTGCTGCTCTAAGTAGTTGATCACCCATTTAGCCATCTGCAATTTCTTTTGCAGCGACTCATTCTCGGCCCTTTGCTCTCGGAGGATCTCCTTGAGCTCCGAGTTAGGCGAGCTAGCATCAACATCAATGATACCCATATCCTGACCTCCTGAAGGAACCTCATCAACCATGGGTCTCTTGCCCCTATCCTGAATCTGTACCTGTGCTGAAGACGGAGGCGAGACCCCTTCCACATGATGTGGAGATAATACTCGCTTTGTTGATGATGTCAACGAGACCCCTTCCACCCCGGGTGGAGATAGTACTCGTCCTGCGGATGCAAATAAGGCCCTGTGGCCTCTATGATATGTCACATATACTGGAGCATCTACATGCTCTGTCTCAGGAATGTAAAGTTGCTGTGAAGGCCCTCCCTCATCATGAACTATCTCTGATGGTGGCTGAAGTATTGTGAAGAAGTCACGAGAAATAAAATCCTCCCATGTAATGCCCTGCTGTGCCAACTGATGAATCACCACGATCTTGATCAATGCATAATGATATATGCTCCTATGTTGATGTGTTGGGCTCTTCCTTTGCACTAAAGGAACCATCCTCTCTATGTTGCGAAACATAAAGTATGGGATGTTCACCAGACGCACCCTTGTAAAATGCATCAACAAACGGACATGGTATGCATAAAGACACGAGAATCTGCCCTCACAACTGAAATACCAGATGATGAGTTTCATCAAAGGTGCAAACCGATCATTCAGGTAGTGGAAAGGAAAAACTCTGCTCAAGTGCCTCATATACCCTAGTTTAATATATGGCTCATAATATGATTTCTCTAGCTGCTGACGCTTATTCCATTGCTCCCCGATATTCGGAATTCCCGTGGCCTCTGCAATGGTCTCTGGTGACAAAATGAAATTAACTCCAGCGAGGTTTACATGGCCATCATGTAAATGGAGAACAAACAAGCGAGTTAATTCACGATGATGCTGAAACTGTGAAATTAACTCACAAAAATGATAGCATGACTGATGGCGAAAAAAATCCATGGCAAGTGGGCAAGCCTGCAATTGTACCATAGAAGTGGGCTCTTCTCTAAGATGTTTACCACCTTTGCCACCTCTGCAAGGCCTTTGTGGCACATTTCCCTCTGTTGTGGATTCACTGTCATTTTCCTGCTCATAATATGACTCTGTATCTGACATGGTTTTGAGAACAAAATAGCTGTAATAGGAAGACTACAATATGTATGTTGTAGGTTTGATGAAATCCCAATTTCAGTGCATCCTCAAAAAACCAACTGAAGCATCATAAGAGTTATGCCATAATGGATATTTTGTTTGGTATATTTGGGCATAAAACAGTCACAAAAATATTTTGGTATGAAGTGTTGCTGTCTCAAAGCTTTCAAATGGGCAAGGAGCTATATTTTGCCAAGGAAAGGGAGAAAAATCTTCATCAATTACTCACATGTCTTTTAATACCCTATACAAAGTTTTAATACCCTTTACAAAGATTTTGATAAGGGCCTAGGGTTTGATTTGTTTTCTTATACCCAACACAACACTTCCACTCTTCAAACACACATTAGACAATATTCAACTTGATTGATTGAGTCAAAGAAACACCTACTTGCAGCTTCGGAGGCGATTTGACACGTTTTAGGCGCATAAACATAATGTTGGAATGGGTGCGTAGCGCACAGGTTCAATGCGTAGCGCACTGCCCAGTGCGTAGCACCTATGCAATTTAACAAAGGATGCGCGCGCCCAATGCGTAGCGCATTTCCCAGTGCGTAGCGCGCAGGTTCTATGCGTAGCGTGCACCTTCAACTCTACCTCAAGGGTTTGTAACTTGGTTTTTCGCCCTCCAATCTTGAACACGCTCTTGCTCTGATATGTGGTGAACAAAAAGACTTGTTTTCACCTTATATACAACCAAAATATCTAATTTGAATAAATTGACTTCAAAAAAACCCACTTTGTAAAGTTTGGGCATTTTCACTTTTGGTCTTTTAATACAATGATGCTTTTTGATTTTCTCATGCTTTTCTGAGGTTTGGACTGAAGTTCTTTGTTGATTTTTATTTGCAGGGATAGCTGTGATATGCTCTGGCAAAGGAGATCAAGGTTGCACTTGAACGTTTGAAGAATTGAAAATTTTGACAATTTTTTACAAAAATGAGATGGTGACTTATCTTCAAAACAGAGTTTTGAAGAGAAGTCCTAATTCAGCTGTACAATGATGAAAATTATTGAAATGATGATCTATCAAAGACATCCCTCTGGCCTGCTGGTCTTCTAAGACTTTTCAAGACAAAATTGACTCAACCCTATACCTACGACCTCAAAATTTAAAACATGATTGTAAATGACCTTTGAAGGCTTATTTTAATGAATAGACCTGAACCAACAATGCCAAGCACGAGGGGAATGAGTGACACAAACCGCTCCATCAGAGTTATGTCATGCCTAACGAAATGCAACTAATCAAAACGGATGGGACTGTTAATCATGAAATGCAAAAGAGCTTTGATCTCTGATGGAGGGATAACTAGACCGACTCTAACATTGGCTCCAATGGGGATGGTAGCTCCTTGGAGATGCCAAGAACCGCAGATCTCTGTAAGAGCTAGACAGTGCCTTCATCCATTGGGCGATGGAGTCATTATTCTGACACAAAATCTTGAGAATTTAGCTGAAAAACCAAAAATTGCTTTGACCAAACTAGACTCGAAACTAAAAGATTTAGACAACTGACTTGACAAACTTAGACTAACTAACCTTCATTTTCAGAATTATAGCCTTCACCTCGGGCCCCAAACTGAAGATCATAAGTTAGTTTACATGTGCAATAGGATAAAAGTAAAATGATATGTACAATGATGATGAAATGGGCAGAAAAACTCAGAAATAGTATCTCTTTAACAGCCGACCATTAATCGGCCCTCCAGGACATTCGTCTCCATTCATTTCTTTGAGAAGGAAAGCGTTTTGGCCACGATATGCTGGAATCTTGTAAGGACCCTTCCATAAATTTTCAAATTTGCCATGCTTTCCCTTGTCCTCATGACGAGCATCCCACCGTAAAACTACCTCGTCTAGCTTAAATGTGTCCACCTTTGCTTTCCAGTCATAAATCCTTTTGATGCGCTCCTGCAACTTGCAAGTGATTTGAAATACCTCCTCCCGTGTCTGCTGTAAATGAATCATCTGATTAATCCTTCTCTGCATAGGATCATCCTCACTACCCGCTTCTTGAAGCAATTTGACTACCGGGACAGCAAGCGAAGTAGGAAAAACTGTGTCTGTTCCGTACACCAACTCGAAAGGAGACATGCCAATAGACTTTTTATGACTCACCCTATCAGCCCATAGTGCATTTATCAACTTCTTGTGCCAGCCCTTTTTGCTGATTTCCAACAATTTCTTAATGATATTGACCAAAGATTTATTGGACGACTCTTCCAATCCGTTTCCTTGAGGGTGGTATTCGGTTGAATGTCCCAAGCTAATATTGTACTTATAGCAAAACTAAATCATCCTTTTTGACTTAATCGTTGCTGCATTATCCGTGATTAACTTACTTGGACATCCAAAACGTGACAAAATATTGGTTTCAAGAAAAGAAATAATTACCGCATCCGTAGCTTGTCGAGTAGGAATTGCTTCAATCCATTTTGTAAAGTAGTCCATGGTTGTCAATATCCATCGATGTTGTCCTGATGATGCTCGATGAATTTCGCCGATGAAATCCAATCCCCACTACTGAAAAGGTGCGCTGACTTCAATTGGTTTGAGAGGCAAAGGCTGGAGTTTCTGTTTGCCTTCAAAAATTTGGCATTCATGACAATTTTTAACAGCCTTATATACATCTGAAAATAATGAATGCCAATAATAGCCTACCCTTAGAATCTTGTTTGCTGTGGTCTTCCAAAACAGATGACCTCCACAATCCCCTCTATGAAAGTCTTCCACGACTCTTTTGGCTTCCTCCTTGACCAAACAATTCAATAACATTCCACCAGGGTCTTTCCAAATTGAATCTAGTATGCAGAATTTTGCAGCTTTCAATTTCAAAGTTCTACTTCTGTTTCTAGGCATTCTGGGAGGTGAAGACAAATGTTGAAGTACATATAAAATGTCAGCATACCAAGGGGAAGAAAGAAACATTTCAGATACCTGAACGGATGGAGTCTCCTCATCTTCGTCGGACATGGCAGCAATCAAATTTATGTCTAGGACTTGCAAATTTGTTTCAGCCATTAACTTGGCGAGTCCTTGACCTTTGATCAGCTTGGTGGGTTTAATCTCTACATCAGACTCTAACAACGCAGCAATCCACTTACCCCGTCTGCCTTCTGGATCTGCCTGTATTAAAATATCTTTAACTGCTGCATTAGGAACATAAGCTAGACTATGGGAATGCAATATATACACACGGAAATCTTTCAAGGCCTTTACAAGCGCAAGTGCTTGCTTCTCAATGATGTTATATTTCAATGCTCCATCTCTTATAATCCGACTAAAAAAAGCAATGGGCTTTTCAACACCTTCCCTCTTCTGCATTAATACAGCTGCCAAAGTGTGCTCAGAAGCAAATGAGAACAAAATAAAATCCTAAGTGTAGTCTGGGCTGATCAAAATAGGAGCTGAAGAAAGAGCTAACTTCACTAAATTAAATGATTTCATCGCCTCTTCGGTCCACTTTACCTGACTGTCCTTCTTGAGCATGCTTGTGATTTCTCTAAGATGCTCTGCTAGATTTGGAATGAAGCGACGCAAAAAATTGAGTTTACCATTGAAGGACTGTATTTCTTTCTTGTTCCGGGGCTGTTCAATTTGTTGAATGGCTTCAACACATGCAGGATCAACACGGATGTCGTCTTTAGATATGATATGGCCAAGAATTTTGCCTTCATCCATGGCAAAAAGACTCTTTTTTGGATTCAGCGAAATGCCATATTTTCTGCACTTTTGGAAAACAATTTTCAAATGATACAAATGTTCCTCATCAGAATTTGAAAACACAGTTAAGTCATCAAGATAAACAACTAAAAATACATCTTTCTCATTGGCGAAAGCCATGTCCATTGCGCGCTGAAAGATGGCTCCTGCATTTTTCAAACCAAACGGCATCTTTGCATAATGAAATGTTCCCCATAGAGTGGTGAACGTTGTCTTGTCACGGTCATCTTCATGCACTAAAATCTGATTGTATCTTGAATAGCCGTCGAGTAGTGACATCCTTGATGCTCCAACTACTCGCTGCAATATATGGTCCATTTTGGGCAGCGGATAATTGTCCTTTAATGACACCTTATTCAAATTTCTGAAGTCAATACATAAACGGATCTCACCTGTTTTCTTCCTTACGGGCACCAAGTTTGATATCCAATCTGAAAATCGGATAGGCACAATGATTCCTGACTTATACATCTGTTTACCTCTTTCTCAATTGATGGCAGCAACTTCGGATTGATTCTTCTCAACTTTTGACGAAAAGGCTTCTGATTTGGCTTAATAGGAATAGTATGCTGAATGATATTTGTGTCATATGTTTTTAGATCTGAGTAATCCCATGCAGAAACATCAGAAAATAAAGACAACAATTTCACATATTCTGCTTTTACCTTTGGTAACAATGACTTTGATAGCTTTACCCTCTTGGGATTCTCAGCTATCCCAATGTTTACCTCTTCAACACCCTTTTCAGTTGGTCTCAATGTCGGTTTGCGGGCCACATCATCTTGGTCAAACAGCTCCTCTAAAGGAATCAATCCCTAAGGAATAATGTTGTCTTTAAGTTGCAGCACGTCCATTTGATTTACTTGTATATTATCACTACCATCATCATGTTCAGTATCTATTGAGGTATCTTTGAACTTACCCTTATTTTGCAGAAACTGATTGATCTCTTCATCATCTTGAAAAACTTGCCAACATCGCTGATTGTCCGAAACGGTGTGACGGTGTTTCACATGAATCTCAAACTTGTTGCTAGAATTCATTGGAATTTTTAAATTGCTTGCTGCTTTAGCAAGTCCAGCAGCAACACCATTTTGTATGCGAGGCACACATGTCAAGGTATGATCAGAAAACAACTTCAAAAAATCTAAGATTGCATTTCGATATGCTCTCATGCGAGGATGTTTGACCTGAAACTCACCCTTAACTTGCTTTATTACCAACTCGGAATCACCATAGACCGCAATCTTCTTCGCTTTCAGCTTTCTAAGAATCTTTAGGCCAGCAATGAGAGCCTCATATTCCGCCTCATTATTTGAACAATCAAATGCTAGTTTATAGGAACACACTCTCACCTTGCTTGGAACTTTGTCTTGAGCGGAAAAGGGACTTCGAATCCACACACCAATACCAGCACCATCACTACCTACTGCGCCATCAAAATCCATGGTCCAAAGACCATCTTCATCTTCTTCCAAGTGTTGAAATTGTGTTAGCTTTGTTTTTTCTGTTTGCTGCCCCTTATCTTCAGCTATTTGCTCCATAATAGCTTGCTTTTCTCCTCTTTCCTTTTGTAGAACTTCTCTGAAATTTTCAGTGATCTCTGGTATATCTTCCGCCTGAACTAACTGACTATCTAGATCATTAAAATTATCATCAAATAAAACAAATGACTCCAAATATGTATGTACATAATTTACAGGATGATTGGTTGGCTTCTCTTTGCTGGTTATCATGTATTTCATATTTTGCTCTCGATATAGCTTTCTCATTTGACCGAAGACTGGAATTGTAGCATAAGAAAAGTCTAACTGTAGAGTACCCTTCAACTTAGCCCCCCAAGATCTTGAAAGTAGCATACCAAAACGTGGAGGAATGTCCGCCATAACCACATCCACCAAGACATTTTTCGCTGGAATTTGGTCTAAGCTAACAACCAAATATTTGATGATCCCGATACATCTCACACGGCTGGAATCAAATGAATAGAAATCATGATATTTCCTTGTAATGTCTAACCCCATCTTCTCCATGATCGCCTTTGGCATCAAATTGTGCGAAGCACCCGAATCGAACATAGCATTGTGCAAAACATATTCATGCAATCTCAAACTGATATAAAAGGGAGGAACATCACTATCAGGGGACTCACCATCCAATGCTGGCCCAAAAATCAATTATGGCTAATCATCTTCAACGTTCACCGTGTCGAACATGGGATCAAAATTCAAAATTTTAGAGACTTGACCTCGGTAGCTGCTGTTTTTCATGATTTCAGTCAAAGGAATAGATACCTTTAATTTGGAAATTTCATTTTCCAAACTAAATGCTGAAACTTTGTCGACTTCTTTGACCGGAACTTCTCTCCTATCTTTGATTATACTTGCCTGATTTGTCCTTTCTGCTGCTGATACCTTGCTAGTTGTGGGATCAATTGTCTCCTTTCCTTTCTTCTGTGGTATCGGTGAATCCGTCTTTGGTGCTGTAGCTTCTTTTCTTTTCTGAATTGGATTGATGGGCACATCTCGGTTTCTTAATGAATACTGCTTCTGTTGAGTGGACAAGGCATTCAAATATCCTCTTTGGTAATCATCTAAATCTGCATCATTTGCTAAGATAAAATCTTCATCTTGCTGGGCGCCTAAACTTTCTCCATACTCTTCTTCTTCAGTGATGTAAATGGGCAGATCGTCAGGAGTAAAAAGTGATTTTGGTCCACTACATCAACATCGTCATCTGAATCTTGACTCACAAAATTCTGCAAAAGAGGAGTCTTAATCTGCTGCTGGGCTGCCGGCTCTTGTGCTCTTTGTTCACGTTGCTTAATTCTGAATTGTGGCTGTTGCTGGCCACGGTAATTTGGATTACGAATCTGCGTTTCTGATTTGTCAAGGTTCATTCTTTTGAACATTTTTTCCATCTCACGAAGCCAAGGTGGTTCCAATGTAGACTCTTCCTTTATAGTCACTCTTTTCTCTGCTTTCAACCGTGCTCTCTTATCATTCAGATTCGCCTCAACACTAACGGTGATCTTTTGCATATCTTCTAAGGTAGGTGGATCTCTATCTCGTAGTGAATAGGCCATTTCCGGATCAAAACCATCCGGGAATTTAAGAAGAGCTGACTTTTTGGATGGCCTTAAGTCATTTGGAATTGCATTATACACTACATTAAATCTGATAACATAATCTTGAACAGACTCACCAGGATTACGCTTGATGTTGGTATACTCTGAAGTGATTTGCAACGAATCTTTCTTCATCTCCCACCAATCTAGCAACAAGGTTTGAAGTTCCTGTAGTGTATTGATACTCCTTGCTTGTAAAGCTCTGAACCATTTACGAACCTCTCCTCCAAAAGTCTGGGCAAACAATCTCATTGAAACATTTTCCACATCAATTTCATGCAGGTCCAAAAAGTCCGTCATTCGGACAATATGCTGCTGAGCTGATATACTTTGTGCTGTGCCATCAAATA
>APFE030461296.1:109992-138048 GCA_000404065.3 Pinus taeda | reverse complement strand
CTATTGGGTCAATAGGGAACTCGAATGACACCAACCCTAATGTTCTTGTGAAATGGAAATCATTTCGCTGAGTGATTTTTTTTTGGCACATAGAGATTAAATGCCCGGTGTCATGAAAGTGTATGTATCGATATGGCACACCCCAATAGTCAATGTAAAGCTTATAAGAATAACTACTCCATGAAATGTCTAGTTTGGAAATCAACCCTATGCCCATCTCAACCTCAATTAGAACCCATACCATTCATTTATCAAGTTCTCGAAGCTTCCCTCACCTAGTAATAGAATTTCCCAATATGATTTGCAATCTCCCTGACATCAGACTCATTCCATAGTTCCAATGGTAACCGTGGCAGTTTAGCCCACACCATGTTCCTCCAAGGAGTCTCACGAAAGGGATCAAAACCAACCTTCCACTTCTACAGAATAAGATATCCCCTTCCCTTAATCCAAGGAATCCTCAAAATACTATCGACATTCTCAGGGCTCAGAAAGTCAAAACATATCGAACCATTAAATAAAATGTTGACTTTCATCCTGTATTTTAGAATCTAGTTCCACCTCTCCTCCACCCATTTATTTACATGCTCCCACGTCATTTGTATATGGTTCCACTGAACCACCAGAGCCTTGTTCTATAACCTTTCAATATTGTCCCAAAAGGATCTCGAGCCCAAGACCAGAAGTGGCTCTCCTCTAATCACACTGATAGGAATCCTCGTGGGATTTATTTTCCATCTCAGGACTGCAGAGTTAGCTATGAAATTTCACCTTTGAACCAAATTTTCATCCTTTGTTACGTCTGTGTTTTCCTTCCCACTAACATTTTTCCCCGGAGCCTGCAAAAATTTCAATAATGCCTCCTGTTCGACTTGCACTCTGATCTCAATCAGAGTTTTGAGAGACGAAGATGTGGAGCCCTACATTACCCCTAAATGTATATCACCCACCACCTCTTCCATTGTATACTTTCCACCTGGCTCCCGATCAGTAGAGGACAAACCCCTTTTCCTTTCAAATGTAGAAGAGGTTTTCCGCGTTTTAGACGATCAATATAGGAAAAAATCCAAAACATAGCCCAAAACCATACAAAGGTTTGTCCATTTGTATTAAGGAGCCTCCTTTGTCCTTTCAAATATGACAACCTAGCAGTAAAAAATGTGGACACTAAGGATAATCCCGAGGCAATATAACATAGATTGGCAATTGCACCAAGATTATACAAGCCCCCATCTACCCTATATCATCTCTAGACCCCTCCCATTTATGCAGGTCGGCGAGATAGTTCATTATCCATATAGTTATATAATTCTATAAGGACCAACACCTTATCTTCCTTCTAGGATATAGATGTGATAATCCTAACTGGAGTAAATATCATTTAATACTTGATAGTCCTCATACTATACCGTCTATAGCTTCATATCCCATTTTCATAAAAACATATCCTATGTACACCCTAGGGATCTAGGTTTGGGTCTCAATTCAAATTTAATTTATTGTAAGTTGTCTTATACCTTCTAATATACCTAGGTTTCGGTCTCAATTCAAATTTAATTTATTGTAAGTTGTCTTCTACTTTCTAATAGACCCAGGTTCCCCTCTAGGGGAAATTTTAAGGATGAAAATTTATCATAAAGTTTAAAATTCTTGGTGAATCTAACTGGTCCATGATATGCAATTTGTAAAATGTTCGGTGACATTTTTGTAAAAATATTCAATTTTATAATAATTTTATATGGTGTGTATCTAAAATTATGGAAAATTTTGGCACACGGGTGCACAGTTCACGCGGTTGGGGCAGTGGGCTTTCCCGCTCCCCACCCGTGATCGATTCCCTTTGTATGTGGCACTGCATGACATCTTATATGTTTCATCGAGCATGTATATGTATAATGTATTTGATTGATGTGATTGATCCGACAATTGTATATAATTGTAAATATTGTACTCTCAGCTAATACAAGCTTCTTCAGGGGAATCGCCCCCCCATTTAAAAAAATTATGGAAAATTTTAAGGTAAAGTTATTTTATTCTATAAAATTTGGGCAAAACTTTTTTTGAAAACACATGGAAATTAACGAATCCCTTTTTTGGAAAAAGCATGGAAAATTAGCCCACTTGAGAATACTAGCCCCTAAAATTTACCCCCATTCCATGTTGATAGAGAGGTCACTAACGGTATTGCTGACAAGCAGGACCTTAGAAAAAATTTCCCCACAACTACAGTTTTTAAATGAAAATCATGACTTTCCATATTCGACGGTTGGGTTTGTGATCCTCTAGGCAAGCCCTAAAAAACATCATAAACACCAATCAACCTATTGATGTTCTTCTCCAAGAGACGATGTTATAGAAAGAGATATCCACACAAATACTTACAAAATTATGCCCAGATTGGGTTCTGTGTTATTAATGAAAAAGGAAACACAAGTGGATTAACCACTATGTTGAACCCAAAACTCTTCTCCATTAAAGAATACAAAGCATATGTTGTCATAATCCTATCTGACTTCTCCAAGGGATCACTGCGCAAAGTCTGAATTTTTAATATATATGCCCCCATACATTAACAGGAAATAATTTTGGTAAAAGGTATAGGCTAGTAGAATTTTGGATCTTCACTCTTTAATAATAGCAGAAGACCTCAAATCTACCTAGAATTATGAGGAGATAGAATTATGAGGAGATTTGGGGTAGAAAATGGTCATTCAAGGGAAGAGTACATAGCTAAGTGATTGGATCACTTTCTTGTACAATGTTCATTTTGAAAAAGGTTGAATTCCCCCAAATCCTGGACTACTTTCCTTGGCTGCTCGGACCATGATGTATCTTTGGATTGGATTTTGGAACATGTACCAAAGGCTCTACCTTTTAAGTCTAACCATATGTGGCTGCAAGAAAAGGACTTTCAGGAGCTTGTTAGAATATCTTGGATGTAGCCTTTCGAGTCTGGCCCTTGCCAAAAGATCGAATTGATGACAAACAAACCAAGCAGGCTAAAAATGGAAGTGAAAGAATGAGTCAGGAAAAGGAAAAGGGAGTTATCTAAGGAACTTTCTGGAATTGAGAGGAAGATCAATACACTGTTGGATCCTACACTAGATTGAACATTCTTTTAAGCAAGCAAGAGGATATTACTAACCTTGTAAGCAGGAAGAATCAAATCCTCAAATTTAAGGAGGAAGAATGGAAGATGAAAAGTAGGAAAACTTATGTTCAACGTGGGGATAGGAACACTAGGTTCTTTCACAAGGTCGCCTCCATGAGAAATGTACAAACTCGATATGGCACATTAGAGATTAACATGGGGGCATTCTTTTGTCTTTGGAGGATATCCAGAGGGAGGAAGTCCTATACTTTTTCAATCTATATAAGAAACAACGCTCTCCGAACATTGAATTTCAAATGGAACAAGAAAACCTTTTTCCGTGCATGGTAGAAGAGGATGATGTTGAATGCCTGGATGTACTAGACTCTACAGAGGAATTGAAAGGTATGTTGAATGAGCTTGCTAAGTATAAAATTCTGGGACCTGATGTCTAGCCGTTGGAACTATTCCTGTCCTTTTTTTAGATGATGGGTACTGGTCTAGTAGAAATGGTGGAGGAGTCTAAACTGTAGTGGCACATTTCAGGTGCTCGCAATGCTTCTTTCATCAGCATCATCCCCAAAATTGATAAAATTAGCATGTTTGTTGAGTTCGACCAACCTCATTGTGTAATGTCAGGTATAAAATGATTTCAAAAATCATTCCTAATTGCATCATGTTGTTTCTATATGAGCATATTGCAATGGAGAAATATGGCTTTCTTGCAGGTAGGAGAATACAAGATGTGGTTGGCATTGCACAAGAGTGCATACATTCCATCAAATCCAAAAAACTGAAGGATTTCCTAATAAAAATTGATCTCATCAAAGCTTTTGATAAGGTGGACTGGAATTTTCTGCAGTTGATCCTCCACAAAATTGGACTCCATAGAAGGCGAATCAACTGGATCAGCGTCTACGTTACTACGACCAACATAACAATTATGATTTACAGGGTTCCATCTAATTTCTTCCGCATTGGCAGAGGGTTGTGCCAAGGATGTTCCCTTTCTCCTCTGCTTTTCATACTAGTGATGGATGTTATGAGTATGCCAATTAGGGTGGCTAAGGAAGCTGGAGGATTCTTGGGATGTAGGGTCACTGATAATGGTAAGTTGTCCTACTTATTATTTGTGGATGACATCCTTGGCCTAGGGGAGACCAAACACTCAGACTGGCAAGTATTTTTCTAGATTATTGATAGCTTTGGTAATGATTATAGGCTTTACCTGAACAAAGATCAAATCAAAGCTTGTTGTTAGTTTCTTGGAGAATTAAGAAGCCAAGAAAATTGTGGATCTATTTGGGATCAAAATTAGACCCCCAGATGGTGGCTTCAAATATCTAGGGTTTCACTTGAAGCCCAACAATTACAAATTGTGCGACTGGAATTAGATTTTGGAGAAATTTGAGAAGAAATTTTTGACGTGGGAAAACAAATGGATCTCACTGGGCAGAAGACTAGTAATGATTTTTTTTTTCCTCCAGGGTATATCTATATATTGGATGCACATATTTCATTTCCCAATGGCGGCCATCCACCGAATAAACTCCATTATTGCTGATTTTATCTTGGCTAGCATTGGGTAGAAACCCAAAATCCACTTAGCCTCTCTGGCATCCATTTGCATACCTATTGAGTGTGGAGATTGGGATATGAAGGACACTCTAATATTCAACTACGCCATACTCACCTCGAATTTGTGGAGGTCCTTTCAGAGTCACAAAATATGACAAAATATTATTAAGAAAAGATATCTTGGCAATGCTTGTTTGGAGGATTGAATTGTAGCAGGTGCTTCGGTGAAGCGCAAAGTCTGCTTTGTATGGCACAACCTGATGAAAGATAGATTGTGGATGTGCAGTAATCTCAGCTGGATCATTGGCAAATCCAACTAGATCTCTGTTGGTTTAGATTCCATTCTTGGAATGGAGGGTTTCCACTCTCTATCTTTTCCCACCATCCAATTTCTCCATAACTGTGGATTTATTACTCTCGAGTAGTTTGGGGTAACACAACCTGGGGGATTCCCCTCTACCCCATGTTTGTGGGAGGTGGATCTCAACCTGGTGCCGAAGATTCACTTTGTGTGGGAGCCCTTGCACTTTCATTTCATCTAGGCTCGTATCTCTCTATCAGATAAAGAAGACAGTCTCACCTAGGCTGGGACTTCATAGGGTGGATACATTTCTACAAATGAGGCGTATAAATATATCTATGGTTGGCCTCTATTTGATTCTTCGGATACGTGGTTGACTCAGACGTGGAGGTGGGATGCCCCAACTAATTTTAAATGATTTACTTAGGCTTTTGGTCCATAACAGGATCCTCACTTGGGATAATCTTACTAAGAGGGGATTTCTAGGCCCAAGCATGTGTGCACTCTGTAGATTAGCTCCAGAGTATGCCACTCACTTGTTTATGGGGTTCCATTTTGCTTTATCGAATTCAGAAGGTGTTTCTTTCGCTCTCAATATCAACCTTCCCATGGATAGTATCTCTACTTTGGATTTCTTTTGATGTTGGTATTCTAGACTCCCGGAATTTAGAGATCTTCCCCTTTACGCTTTCTATGTAATTTGGGACTATAGAAATACTTTTATCTTTGAAAATTTGTCACCTAATTGTGGGGCACTGTCCTCCATATTGTTGACTATTTCATCGAGCTTGGGCCTCATAAAATTTATTTCTAAGGGCATCCTTGGGTTCATAAGTTCATTGATAATGTTTTCGCTATTGGGTACTTTGATGGAGCCTCGATTGGAGGGAAGTATGGATGTGGAGTTCTGATTTCTCTACATCCCTCACGTTCCTTCCATTTCTTCTAGTCTGCTGGCCTGGGCTCTAATGATCGTGCAGAAGCTCTGGCCCTGTGGGGTGTTCTCAAATGTGTCCTGTGGCTTGTTGTGGATGAGTTAGTGGTGGTCGGGGACTCAGGTCACCATCGATTGGATCAAGGGAGAGCTCTCTCTCTGTATCATCTCTTTCCCATTGGATCTTGAAAATCTAAGCATGGAAGGAGGCTTTCCATTAAATTTATTTATGCCACATCTTTAGGGAGCATAACTCTCATGCAGACCAACTATCTAAGAGGGGCATCTCCGTGTAGAATGAACTGATTAGATATAAATGTTTTGATCAGGAAGTAGTCATCAGTGAAGGGTTCTTTGCTATTGGGTGAAGGTGATTTGGTGATTTCTCTCTATCCGTCAACATCCTCTGGTAGGGCATTTTTGCTCTGTGTTTTATTGTATTGGGGCTTTTGCTGCCCAATTTGACTGCCTCCTGGTAGGTTTATGCTTTCTGTTTTTGTCCCTTAGCCATGCTAGGAAATGTGTTGGTCTGGTGTTATTTTGCTCTGAGATGATTTATGCTAGCTGAAAGCATTTTAGAAACGTGCATATGTAACACCCTCTACACCTCTACATATATAAAAGGTTGTTATCTTTTTCCGTGGAAAAGAAAATTATAAGATATTGAAACTTATGTCATTCGTATTTATTAAATATAGAATCCAAAAAATCAAGATTACGAAAAAGCCTTTTATAAAAATGCTAACAACCATTCTACTATGCTTTTATCTATTTAAGTTAAATTGTAGTCCATATTTCAAATATGTTGGCCAAGGCATTCTATCTTGTTGAATTAAAGTCATAAATAAGAATAAGTTTACTAAAGCTAAATATTATGGTTTATGTTATGCAAGATTATGGTTTATGTTATGCCGGAGAAGAAATATTCATTAATTATAATTTACCAACTATGCAAGAGAAGAAATAATCAATAAGTACAATTTCAACCAATGACGACATGTGTTAACATTAGGATAAAATGTATGATTGCATTTTATATAACTTATTAAATATAAGATTTTTTTATTTTCAAATTCTTGAAGATATTATATTAATAAAATATGCTGCATTGTTTATAAAAAAAGTTACAATAAAAATTTGTTTCAAACTTTTCTAACAAGAATAATCAGCATAGTATGAAACCAATCTTGTTCAATTAAAACATGAAATACAGATTCAACCCTAAATTTTATAACTTAGACCTGCTACTTTATATTCATAAACATGCTTTTTACAAATGGTTAATAAAAATAATGTAAAAAAATACTCATTAACACTTATATTTCTCTTTCTTTATTTTTAATTTCAAAATGTTATATACAAATTAAAAAATAAATGATGTATTTTTAATCTATATTATTTTAAAATTAACAAAGCTGGCCATAAAGATAATTTTAAATTTCCTACGGGTTTTGATGAGAGTGCATGGTGTGTAGCATTGAAGCATGTCCTAATAGGTCACCCTACAAACAAAAGTTGTAATTTCAAGAATTGTTCTTTTTGGTAAGTCAAATTTTATTATATTATCGGAAATTTACATAACTTATAGTCTAAAATGCTTGGAGAGAGCCACAGGGGCTTCATTCAATGAACCTCTGACCTATGACATGCATTCGTGACTTACTAAACAATATCCTTAATTTGACTACATATTGGAAAATGCCTCTAAAGATCAGATTGTTTAACCTATAGTCGCCCAAGGAAAAATTAGCAGAGGTCATCTACCCTTGCCAGGGAAACCAAATGGCCTTTGTGGAAGTGTAAAACCTTTGTGTTGATGGTAAGACTCCGCAAAACTAAGTATACATAATTGATATTAACTAGATAGTATTGTACCATGACCCTAAATGAAAAACTTATGATAAGCATACATTGGACTATGCAAAATTTTTGAAGATGAAAGTCTTGGAAATGAGGAATGTTTACTTTGACTTTTCCCCTTCCTAGACTTCCTTAGCTTGGGCTAGTTACACCTACTTTCCTGCGCCTTGGACTCGTTGGAGTTTCTCCTTCCTGGATTTTTCTTGCTACTCCAAGTATATGAATGGATCAATATAACCCTCTGGTAGCCATGGGGGTCGATCCCATTCTATGAAGACTCTATTGAGGTGTCATTGGCTCCCCCTCCTTTCTAGGGAGTTCTCCCTTTCCCATCTCTAGATTCAATGCTTATTCCTATGGATCGGGTGCATTATGGCTTTCAACCACGTTTTATTTCGTGGCAGACTACTTAGAGGGACCCAAGTTAGGAAGTCTTTTTCCTAGATGAGAGGACTCGAAACCTGTAGACATGTCAATTGAATTTGAGGATGTCGAAGGAGGCAAGGGACAGGGAAACCAAACTCTCATTTCCATAGAAAAATATCTCAAAATTTTTCATGTATACATCAGGTGGATATTTACCTCTATGATTTTTCCTTCAACCTTGTCTCAGGTTACTTCCTGCTCCCTCAATTGCTTGTTGAGTAAGTTCCTGAGGACTCAGAGAGCATTATTGGTGTTGCATCATTCCCCTTCCTCCATCACACTCAAAATACATCGAATGTGCATTGGGGGTGTCCCCATTAAATTTCTCCCCCGCTTGTACATGCAAGGGATGCATTGGTTGGTGTCCATGTCCCTTCCACCCCCCTGTCAAGCTTGACTCCACTCCTTGACCATAATGACTTTGAATGAAAATCCTTCAACTATGCTCTAAAGCCCTCTAAGATTCTGAGCCTCTTTAAAACCCCAATTCTCCTCTTCTCGTAGTGCCAACAGTTTGAAGGATGAATGTTGACCTACAACACAATAACCAAATTCAAGTTTTTCTCCATGCTTAATTGCTCAGTCTAGGTATTAAATTTCTTCTATAAGCTTCATTGAATATGACTTGTTATGATATTAGGGGATGGTTTCCACCCATCCCTATCTATTAATTCCTCATGTATTGGAAGTGGGTGACAACTTCCCTCCCTCATTAAAGTTGCAATAACCCAAATCCAGGGGGTTTTGATCTTTGTTTTCTATGTCATGACAATGGTGAGCCTATGCTGCAATTTTGTGGGTGTCCAAAGTCATATCTTCGTATTGATCTTTCTCATCAACCCACTCGTTGCCTAGGAAGTCCACCTGGGTGTTGGAATTGTGTCAAACATGTTAGAACATTATCGTTTCTTGTTATTTTAGGATGTGATCCAATTGGTGCAAGTTTTGATCTAACCTCTAGTTGGTGGAGTAGTTTGAAGGTGGCATGCCATTATGAATTGTTTCAGATATATGTATTATGATATGGGAGTCTCCATCCACCATTATCAGGTGAAGTGTTGGGTTTTGAGCCTCATTATCTTCCTGATTGTTCAGAGGTTTTTTTATTCAACCATGGTTGGATCTTAGTCCCTAACGAGGGGTGTGGGGGGGTTTCCACCCCAATATTGCTGCTAGGGGGTTCCCCCCACCCACTATTGCTGCTAGGGGGCTTAAAGGGGGATGGATATAATTATTTGAAGCCCCCCCTTCGCAAGGGTTCGAGGACAGCGCATCGAAGCAAAAATTAGATAAAAAAATTTCCTTGTAAAATATTGTAATTTCATATTCAATCTGGGACATTCATTAAGAAGAATATATGATGGTAGAAGTTATGTTAATTTAGGGATTTTTTCCCCTAGAAGGAAACCCTCAGTTTATATGAGCGAATTTTATTGCGGTTGTGTGTGATTATTTTGTGTGAAGAAAAGAGAGGAGACTATGTGAGAGAAAAGATGAAATTGCATCGAATTTATTGTAGGTTTTATCTCTTCATTTTAAGGATAATAAAAAATGAAGGACTGTTTGTTTCTACGTGGATGTATCCCATTGGGTGATCCATGCATATCTGTGTCTCTCTTGTTTTATGCTTTTCTATGTTTGTGTTTCTGCAATATTTTATGTGTTCCATTTCTCCGTTAATTAATTTCTAACATGAATAACATGCTTTATGGCAATGAGGAGGCCTTAGATCAAAGTTTTAAGCTCTACTACATTATTTCTCTCCTGCCATATGTATCCCCTATAAATCCTAGTAATTTATTTGTTGTGATTTCTAATCACTCCCACAATTCCAACATTCCATGGTTTTCCTTTGTATGTACCATCAAAATTCAACTTGTAGTGCAACATCGAACGAGGGGACCAGTTGTGTGGACTTAGAGATTTTTCTAGAGGGTGGGTGGCTAATCCTTGGGGGTGCAGGGTCATAAGTTTCCACCAGGAAAGGATGGCTTTTTCATTAGGATACACTTGAAAGTATTTGTCCTCCCAGCTAGAGAGGAATAAAGTCTCCTCTAAATGTTTGTGAAGGAGTTGTCATATTCCCACATTTGTTTTGTGTTTTCCATTGAGCGTTCATTGATTCCTTCCCTTCAAGATTTCCTAATATAAGAAGTTAAGGCTATGGTCTAGAGACAATTTAGGATTTGGCTATGGAAAATGTACTTTTCCCAAGTCTTTATTGCTCATAAAATGTTTGCCTCTATCATGTTTATGCATTGGAATCCATGAGCTATCTTGTTCAATATATTGCTGGAAACCTCACATGAACCTAGCAGGTGATCTACAAATCCTTGTTGATTGTTGCACATGCAGCAATGTGAAGGTCTAGAGAAACCCCTCTTACAGATATTCTCCCATGTAGGGATGTGTCATTTGATGAGGAGCCAGGTGAATGTCGAGACTTTTGGTTAGAGGTTTTGAGTCCAAATCTCTTTCTAGAATGGATTTGGGTTTGCTAGTGGGACTGGTGCTGCAAGATGATAGGTCTCCTTAATTATAAAATTTCCAAACTTTTGTGTCGATAGCAGAGGATATTAAGGCATGGTATGGTTTTGATGATGCATTTGTTGAGTTCTTGGTCCATGGTTGACCTATTTTCCTCATAGTTTTCCTTCTCATGGAGCATTGATGGCTTCCATTTTTGCATGCTAGGTTTTTCTTGGTCCTGCCAGTGTTGATGAACATGTATTAGTCTAGATATATGAGGAAGAGCTTGACTTTGAGGAAGTTGAAAAGTTTTTCTCAGCTTGCGTAGTTGTTTCCACGAGTCATCCCACATTATAGCTAATTCCCTATTCCCAATTTTCTAAAACATGTGCATTTGAACTAAGGTTTTATTGAGGTTGGCCAGGTTCTAGAGCCTAGAGATTGAGTGGATAGGAAAATTAGGTCATGCCTGTTGATATCCATAACATATTTTTTGTGCCAGAGATGCACCAAAATTTCCATGGTATGTTTGACCCATTTCCACCAAAATTTTTCTCCTAGCTCCTTGTTGATAATTTATGGATCAAGTAGGCCCAATCCTCCTGCCTATTTTGAGAGGCATAGGGTATCCCATTTGATAAGAGGCCATTTCTACTTAAGGTGGGATCCCCCCCATTGGAAATTTCTTTGGAAATTTCTCATATCTTTTAGAACACACTTGGGGGAAGCTAGAACAAAGAAGAGATAGGTAAGCATTGATTGAAGGAAAAACTTAAAGAGAATGAGACAATTGGCTATGTTCAATGAGCATAAGTTTGATTTGTCAAGTTTACTTTGGCTTTTGTCTAGTAGGTCTCTCCATGACGAATGCTTGATGGTCAAACTAGTCAAGAGGGCACTCATGTATTTGATGGGAGGGGTACTAGGGAGAAACTGAGGATTATGATTATGTTTCTTTGAGTGATAGGGGGTGTAAAGAAGAAAATTTGAGATTTTCAAGATTTATGGAGGATTCTAATGCTTCTAAGTGGACAGTTATGATTACTTTAACTTTTTGGATTCTTTGATAGATGGGTGATTCGGGAGGAGGGTATCTCAATAATTTTTTGGTGTGATAGTGTGATATCATTGTTGAGTGCAAGGCCTTGTAGAGTACCTTATTGAAGAGTTTCCTTAATGGATATGACCAGTTCTTCCACCATAAGGATGAAGAGGAAGGGAGAAAGGGGATCCCCTAGTTTGATTCCTCATGTGGGTTTGAAAGTGTCCAAGGGGGATCCACTAAAAAAAATGGAGAAAACATTAGTAGATACTAGGGACATGAACCATTGGGTCTTATGGGGACTAAAGCCAAAATCTAGGAGAACTCTTTCCATATAATCCTAGTTAATTTTCTCGAATTCTTTTGAGAGATCCAAATAGATGAGCATATTTTGTCACTTCAAGTTTTTGGGGAGGGGATAGCTTCGTGGGCAAGGATAATTCCATTAAGGATCCATCTACCCTTTTCATAGCCTAATTTCTCGGGGGATATGAGGATAGGGAGGATTGATTTTAGTTGTTTGAAATCACCCAGGAAATAAGTGTGTAAATAACATTTCAAAGGGAAATGGGTCCTAACTTACTAGGGGAGGCCATGCTTTCCTCCTTTGACACAAGAGCAAGAAATGTGGAATTGAAGACTAGTAGGATGATGTTGTCTTCCCTTGAGTATTCTACAATTTCAAGGATTTGTGCATGAATAAAATTCCAGTAGTGTTTGAAGAAGGAGAACGTGAAGTCATATAGTCCTAGTGCTTTTCTCTTGTCCATTTTTTTCATTGCTTCATTGAACTTAGTGGCACTGATAGGTCAAAGAAGAGATTTGTTGTGGCTTTTAGTGTCCATCTTGGGTATGTGATCTGTGGTATTGTTGATGGATTCTTTGTAGTGTTGCTCAGTATTTGATAGCAGGTTCAAATATTAGTCTACTAGGGTCACTTCGAGGTCCTCTTGTTTCTCTAGTATTTTCTCATTCTCAATGCAAATAGATGTGATCTAATTATTGAAGCGGTGTTGAATGGTTGACTAATGGAAGAAGGATGTGTTTCACTCCCCCTCCTTGAGCCATCCAATCTTGAATTTTTTTTCCAATATATCTCCTCTTGCATTTTGTTAACACCAGAAAATCATTCATGTATTTTTACAATTCAGAAGATGCCTCAAGTCGTCCAACAAAATGCTAAAGTGAAGATTCTTCAGTTGATGACATTATGAAGCTCAAAAAATTTGATTTCTCCTAAGGTCCAAAGTATATGGAAATAGAAAATTGAAGCTGGCACGAATTTTTCTTCGACAACCTAGTGATGCGCAATATTTCCTTCGAAATCTATGCGTTTGAGAAAATGGTCAACTCAACAATTCAGGACCACTTCCCACACAAGGAAGATGATTCCTTGATAGGATCTCATCCATGGACAATCGTATTTGAGTCGCCATGAAGATATGCAGCCCTCAATGGAATCATCTTGTCCTATTCATAAGTCATTAGCATTCTTGAACTAAGAGGGGGAAGATGGATTGAAAATTTCTATATAAACAGACCATGGGAGAAACAAACCAAGAGACAATGTTATGCTGGCCAAATTGCTACCAAATTAACCCTACATTTCATTGTTGAAGCAGAAGAAGTAAGAGCATTAGTATGTTGGCCATATTACTTCTAAGCAATCCATTATCCTAGTGAAGGAAGAGTCCACCATTGAGAGAGCCTTCATACTTCTTTGAGAGAGAAGAGAAGCTTGCAAAGAGATTGAGGAAAGGAACCTCCTTGCTAGTGATTTTTGAGCACCATAGCTCAATGAATTATCTTCAAATATTAAGTATTCATCTATTTTATTCATGTTCTACCACCAAAAATCAATAAAGGGATCTTTTTCCATTTTTTTTGTTGACTTGTTTTCTTAATTAAGCATTATTTATGTATTGATCTCTTTGTTTTAGTTTATGTTTGTGTGTGCATTGTTTTCACCATTTGTAGTGCTTTGTTTATCTCAGTTTGTTCACTAACAACACCAACTCTATCTATATTCTTTTGCAAGGAACAACCAATTGCTAAGGAGGCGTCTTTTAGTACACCATTGCTACAAAAACGCTACTACAAATATGGTGACCATAATGTCTTCTTTTCTTTAATCTAAAGGTTGTGTTTGCAGGACCCTCTCTCTGCATCATCACCTCACAAGGCATTCAATACCTCTCTGGCATTTTTGCAGGAACTTTTTGACTTGTTGTTGGTCGAGAAAAATTGCATGTTTACAATTTCTTGTCAACTGGGCTGCTTCTTCTCAGATAGACACGTGCTCTACAACTTTTCCTTTGATAGACACATCGTCGTGTATGTGCATAGTGAAGCCCACACAATTTCCAAAAAGCCAAAAAATCCTTGTTATTTCCCATTTTTCAGGTGATTGGCAGCCTTTATTGAATTGCCTTCACCTTTGCAATTTCCAGTTAGTCTAGATTACTTAATTTCTCTACTAATCATAATTAGTTGGTTAATTAGATTATCTTTAATTTTATTTCCAATTCCCATATATATTATTTAGATGGAAAAGTAAGTGGCCAAATTCCACACATATTTTAAAATCTATTTTTCTGGTTTTTGAAAATCACATAACTTAATTAGTAAAGGAGTAAGTCTCCTATCATCCACAAATCTTGTCACTAACAAAATAATTTTTTCATTTCATTGAAATTTTGGGACTAGGACCAAGTGTCATTACAAAAATAAAGTAGCATTTCCTTCCCTTGTGTCTTTTAGGCAAACTTGGCCTAGCATATGAAAGCCTTCTTAACGCACTTGTGTTGTCCATCTCCCTCTAGTCACACATAGTGTAATAGGAGAAAGAGTAAGTGACCCATTATCCACATATAATTTATTTTTCATGCAAGGAACAATTGAAATATAATGTAATTAGGAGGATATTGAAACAAATCACTGAATATCCACATCTTCTCACACTTTACATGCTCACTTGATCACTTGCACACAATTAAACATCACACAATAAGCTTCGATAAATTTTGTATTAGAAATCATCCATTTTCTGTTGGCATTATGCATCATGTGTTGTCCTTGATGGAAAGCTACCTGATGAATGGAAACCTACTTGATGTGTTGTCTCTTGATGAAAACCTACTTGTTGAAGATGTAAACATGATGTGACAGAGTGTTTTACATATATGACAGGGTGTTTTGATAGAGGCATAGAAGTTCATAGGTAGAGGTATGATAAAGTTGAAAGTTCAATAAGTATATGTGGGTTCTATTAAAAAAAGTCACGTATGCATGCGAATATGAAGAAGAAAAGGCATGTATATTTTTTGCATGACGGTATTCTAAATACCAAGGGTCCTTACCATGGTATTGCCTTGTGGTATTGAGCCTAGTAACAAATGTTTTGGTCCCATCTAAGAAAACCATCGCCTAGAGTATGGTTTTGACCTGTGGTATTGATGCAGGAGCATCCAGGCTTAGCCAGCAATGTGAAAGTTTGTTCACATGCCGTGGCTAAACAAGTTGGATTTCATTGACCTGATTGGTCAAAAATCAGTTTTACTGAGAGGGTTTGAACTCACAAGAAATGAGTCGTATTTCATTATTGTAATAAGTTAGAAATTTTCTTATTTTAGGCTCAAATATGAGTTGTTAGCATAGGTGTGAGATAGAGCTAGGAATTAGAAGATTTGTTATGAGATTTATTAAAAATAGGGACTGATTTTTTAGACATGATTAGAGTCATATTCAATTTATAGAAGGGAGGAAAAATGTAATGAAAAGGAGAGAGGATTGAGGAGTGGATTTAGTAGAGCGAGAGCAAGATTGTGTGTGGATTGTATTTGAGACAGAGGTCTTTATTTGTGTAATCAGGCCCAAGGCCAAGACTCTGTAACTCTTTTATTATGAATAAATTGGTGTTGTGGCTATGATTATATATATATATAGCCCATGGAGATCATCGAGTGTTTGTTTTCTTTGTATTCGGATCATATTGATGCTTGATCTGTTTTTCATACTTTACAATAGAAATACTGAGTTAAAAGAGTATTCGACGAGTTTGTTATATTGTTTTGGTTTCGCATGCAGAACACTCAGTTTACACTAAAAATAAATACAAAACACATTCGGATTTAGAATCCGGGCTTTAAAAATATGGATGGAGGATTTTAAGGTTATCAGGTTCGTAGGTCCAAATCGCATTACTTAAGTGGAGAGGAACAGGCTTGTTGAATCGGTGAATTCTGACATCGCGATATAACCAGATCTGAAGTGTTATGGAGAAGGGGTGATATTCTATCAGGTCCACAAGTGCTGTCACATAGGTGCTTTGAAGTGGAGGAAGTTTGGATAGTGGCATTGTGATTTGCAATCGCCCTATTAGATCGTGGCCGCTAAATCACGATCTATTGTGACCGTTGGATTACAGAAGCAGTTTTGCTACAGTGCACAGTATTTCAGGCACATCAAAAGTGGTAAACTATTTGGAAGGGTCGGCACCTGATACCATTCAATCTTTGACACGTAGCAAAGGCGGAGGGTTATAAAACCGCTTTATCGAGTGGTTAGCTCCTGATCTGTTGTTCTATCCGAAATCTCTAACGACCGTCGGATCTCATCGATCCAGATCGACAGTTTTGAAGCATCGACATGTTGACTTTCGGCGTACGATAAGTGCACCAATATAAAAAGGTGAATATCAACGTTTTGCATGGTTTTTCAGTGTATTTCGATTAAAAAGGAAAACAATCAGGTTATAGCTTAAAGAGGATTCGCGAGGTGATTTTGGGGTTTTTGTGATTTTTCTTCTTCGTTGTGTCATTTGTGGTATTGGAGTAGAAGAAAGGGTTGTTTGTAGCGAAAATACCGCCAAGGAGAGGCATTGGTCGAGGAAGACCTTAAGCAAATGAAATTCTACTGGAAGAGGTACGGAGTTTGCATATGAGAATGGAGATAATTGAGACTACCCAGAGAAGAGCACCTGATGGAGGAGATGAAAGTTCTTCAGAATAATCTCCTACAGAGGAGGTAGTAGACGAAGACAATGAAACGACCAAAGTCATTAAGATGTTGGCAAAAGTAGGAGGAAAACCTAAGGAAAAAATTCCTATGTATGAAGGGAGTCTGAACGCAGAAGTGCTAATGGATTGGATTAGATCCTTACACTAGTACTTTGACTATGAAGAGGTTGATGAGAGGAAGATGGTGAAGTTTGTAGTTACCAGATTGAAGGGTCATGTAGTTATCTAGTGGGATGAGTTACAAACATCAAGAAAAAGGAAAGGGAAGTCCAATATCAAGCTATGGGACAAAATGGTAAGTAAAATGAAAGCCAAGTTTTTTCCTAAAGAATCATTTGAATATTTTTAAGCAATTGCAAAATTTAAGGCAAAAAGGAATTTCTAATAAATAATATACAAAAGAGTTTTATAGATTGAATATTAGAGTAGTGCATGTAGAGGATGATGTGGAAAAGGTAGCGAGATATATCAATGGCTTAAGGTATGACATACAAGATGAAATTAACTTGTTAAGTCCAAAACCTATTAAGGATGCCTATCAAGTATGTTTGAAGGCAGAAGACAAGATATTGAGGAAAAAAAGTCATAGGAATATAGGAAAAAGCTCAGTAAGAGGTAGAGGAACTACCAGACCAAGGGGATAATAGCATTAGCATGAAGTAGGAAGCTGAAGTAGCAGACCACCACAAAGGGGAGAATCTAACAGAGGAAGATTTGTGCCCAGAGGAAGAGGGTGAGGAAGAGATGTTTGGTGTTATACATGTGGAGAATGGGGACATATGTCATGGGACTATCCTCATAATAAACCAGCATGTCAGAGGAATTTGAATGTGGTTGAGGCAAAGCCAAAAGCACCTCCACTTATGGAAAAGGAAGAACCCCCTGAAGAAGGTGAATCACTGTTATTGAGAAGTACTTTGCTTAGGCCAGAGCCAGAGATTGGAGAATCAACACAGAGGAAGAATTTGTTTAGAACTACCTGTAAATCAAAAGGTAAGTGTTGCAAAGTAATAATTGATAGTGGAAGCACTAACAATATTGTTTCTGCAGAGCTGGTGGAAAAGCTCGAAATAGCAAAGACCATGCACCCCACTCCTTACAAGGTATCATGGTTACAGAAGGGACATTAGATTATTATGAAAGAACAATGCAAGGTGCATATACAAATTGGTACATATAAAGATGTGATATTATGTGATGTAATGCCCATGGATGTATGCCATGTATTGCTGGGAAGACTGTGGCAATTTGCTCAAAAAGCTATTCATGATGGAAGAAGAAACACTTATACTCTGGAGAAGGATGAAACTAAACACACATTTTTTCCATTGAAGGATGATGCTAACAAAGGAACACCTGGATAAGTGGAAAGGAACTACTGCAGGAGGTAGTGAAGAATGAGGAGCTGCATTTTGCTATTGTGGGAAGACCAAAGGTATTTTTGACTTCCATAAACTTGGATGATTTACATGAAGAAGTTAAAATACTGTTAGAAGATTTTGCTTATATTATTGTGGATGAGTTTCCAAATGCATTGCCACCGATCAAGAGTATTAGTCACCATATTGACCTAATCCTGGGAGCAAGTTTTCCAAATAAAGTAGCATACAAATTAACTCCTCAAGAGAATGCAGAAGTTGGAAGACAAGTGCAGGAGCTGATGGATAAGGGGCTAATCAGAGAAAGTCTTAGTCCATGTGCTGTACCAACAATACTCAGTCCAAAGAAAGGAGGAGAATGACGCATGTGCACAGATTCTAGAGCCATCAACAAGATCACTATAAACTACAGATTTCCTTTGCCACACATGGATGATTTAATGGACTGTTTGAGTAGATCAAAACAATTTACTAAAATAGATTTGAAGAGTGGATATCATCAAATAAGAATCCGAGAAGGCGATGAGTGGAAGGCTGCATTTAAAACAAATAGTGGGTTGTTAGTGATGCCTTTTGGACTCACTAATGCACCTAGCACATTCATGAGATTAATGAATGAAGGCTTGGAGGAGTATGCAAGCAAGTTTGTTATTGTTTATCTTGATGATATTCTAGTTTTTAGTCAAAGTAAAGAAGAACATTTAGAGCATATTAAATTGGTCCTAATAACTCTGCAGAAAGAGAAACTACTGATAAATCTGAAGAAATGTAGTTTCATGAAGGAAGAACTAGTTTACCTGCGATTTGTAGTTTGTAGAGAAGGCTTGAAGATGGATCCAGAGAAAGTCCAAGCAATTTGGAACCGAACTACTCCCAGAAATATATTTGAGGTAAGAAGCTTCCATGGTCTTGCAAGTTTTTACAGAAATTTTATCAAAATCTTTAGTCAGATTTGTGCACCAATTCTTGAAACAATCAAGGAGATCAATAAGCCATTCAAGTGGATAGAAGCAGCAGATAGAAACTTTAATTTTGTAAAGAAGAAAATCACAGAGGAACCAATTTTGGCTTTACCTTATTTTGATAAAGTCTTTCAAGTAGAAACAAATGCTAGTGGAGTTGCAGTTGGTGCAGTTCTGAGTCAGGAGCGAAGACCGATAGCATAATTCAGTGAGAAATTGAATGATGCAAAGAAGAAATATTCTTCTTATGATAAATATTTTTATGCTATTGTGTAGGCCTTGAAAAAATGGAGACATTATTTGCTACCAAAAGAATTCATATTGTATTTAGACAATCATGCCTTACAGTTCATCAATAACTAGCCCAAGTTGAATCAGAAACATGCCAAGTGGGTAGAATTTCTGCAAAGCTTTACTTTTGTAATAAAGCACAAGAGTGGTAAGTCAAATAAAGTAGCAGATGCATTGAGCAGGGTAAGTTTTATTGTGCAAGAATTCAAAGTGGGTGTTGTAGGATTTTAGGAAATGATTGAAATGTACAGGGATGATGCAAATTTCAAAGATATCTACACAATAGTTCAAAATCCAATGAGTCATAATAGAAGTCAGTGGTTGGAATATCTCAATCAAGGAGGCCTATTGTTTAAAAGCAACAAGTTGTGTATTCCCAAATTTTCCATGAGACAAAACATAATAAAGGAGAAACATAGTGGAGGATTATCTGGTCACTTTGGACATAAAACCTTTGCTCAGGTAAATGCTTTTTATTATTGGTGAAAAATGCAGACTAACGTTAATAAGTTTGTTGAGAAATTCAGGATATGTCAGCATGCAAAAGGAATGAGTCAGAATGCATGATTATATCAGCCATTGTGAATACCAGACTGATCGTGGGATGCAATTAGCATGGATTTTGTTCTGGGATTACCAAAATCCCAGAGAGTGAATGATTCCATTATGTTGTAATAGATAGACTTTCCAAAATGGCACATTTCATTGCATGTAGGAAGACTAGTGATGCAACACACATAGCTAATTTATTCTTTTCAGAAATTGTAAGATTACATGGGTTACCTGTAAGTATTGTGTATGATCGAGATACCAAGTTTGTAGGGCATTTTTGGAGAACTCTTTGGAAGAAACTGGGAGCTAACCTCAGTTTTAGTTCAGCATACCATCCTCAAATAGATGGATAGATCGAAGTAGTAAATAGAAGCTTGGGGAATATATTGAGGAGTTTAGTGTATCAAAATCCTAAGTAGTGGGATTTAGCACTAGCTCAAGCTAAGTTTACTTATAGTGATACTCCAAACGAAAGTACTCGAATGAGTCCATTTCGTATTGTTTTTGGAATGAATCCAAGAGGTGTGTATGAGCTCAGGGATTTGAGTAAATAGGAGACCAGAAGTGCAAAATATGAAGAGTTTACAGAAAAGATGCAGAGACTACAGGAAGAAGTCAAAGGCAAATTACAAGAAAGCAGTAACAAATACAAACAGAGGGTAGATCTGAAGAGAAAAGAGAAAGAATTCCAAGTGGGAGATTTAGTGATGGTATATTTTAGAAAAGAAAGATTTCCTGTTAAAACTTAAAATAAACTAAAAATGAAAAAGATAGGACCATGTAAAATTGTAAGAAAATTTTCAGCCAATGCATATGAAATTGAGTTGCCAGAAGGGATTGGAATATCACCCATCTTTAATGTTGCATATTTGTATCCATACAAAGAGGCTGAGACATAGCTACAGGAGGAAACTACAGGAGATGAAGTTCAAACTATGAACTGGGAAGAAAAAATGCCAAAGATAGCTAAGAAGGAAGTGGACGCTGGTTTGGAGAAAAGAGTGTCCAAAAGAACCAGAGGATAGACTTATTTACATTATCTAGTCAAATGGAATGGACAACCAGTGGAGGATGATAGCTGGTTGAAAACATCAAAATTGTAGAAGTATGGAGTAAGTCCTGAAAGTTTGAAGGACGATTCTTTTCTTCCTTCGATGTCTGATGCAGGAGCATTTGGACTTAGCCAACAATGTGAAAGTTTGTTCACATGTTGTGGCTAAACAAGTTGGATTTCATTGACCTGATTGGTCAAAAATCAATTTTACTGAGAGGGTTTGATCTCTCAAGAAATGAGTTGTATTTCATTATTGTAATAAGTTAGAAATTGTCTTATTTAGGCTCAAAGATGAGTTGTTAGCATAGGTGTGAGATAGAGCTAGGAATTAGAAGATTTGCTGTTAGATTTATCAAAAATAGGGATTGAATTGTTAGACACAGTTAGAGTGATATTCAATTTATAAAAGGGAGGAAAAATGTAATGAAAAGGAGAGGATTGAGGGGTGGATTTAGTAGAGTGAGAGCAAGATTGTGTGTGGACTGTATTTGAGCCAGAGGTCTTTATTTGTGTAATCAGGCCTAAGGCCAAGACTCTGTAACTCTTCTATTATAAATAATTTGTGTGGTGATATATATATATATATATCTAATATATATATAATATATATAATATATATATATATATATACTATATATATATATTTATATATAGCCTGTGGAGATCCTTGAGTGTTTGTTTTCTTTGTATTCATATTAGATTGATGCTTTCTCTGTTTTTCATACTTACCAATAGAAATATTGAGTTAAAAGAGTAATCATCGAGTTTATTATATTGTTTTGGTTCCGCAAGTAGAAAACTTAGTTTACACTAAAAATCAATGCAAAACACATTCAGATTTAGAATTCCGACTTCAAAAATTATGGACGGAGGCTTTTAAGGTTATCGGGTCCATAGGTCCAAATCACATCGGTTAAGTGGAGAGGAACTGACTTGTTAAATTGCCAAATTCCGACATCGCGATATAACCGTATCCAAAGTGTTATAAAGAAGGGGTGATAGTCTATCAGGTCCACAAGTGCTATCACATCGGTGCTTTGAAGTGGAGGAAGTTTAGATAGTGGCATTGCGATTTGTGATCGACTGGTTAGATCATGGCCATTAGATCACGATCTATCATGACCATTGGATTGCGGAAGCAGTTTTGCTACAATGGAGAGTATTTCGGGTGTATCAAAGGTGGTAAGCTGTTTGGAAGGGTCGGCACCTGATATAATTCAATCTTTGACACATAGCAAAGGCAGAGGGGAATAAAACTACTTTATTGGGTGGTTAACTCCCAATCTATTGTTCTATCTAATATCTCCAATGGCTGTCGAATCTCATCGATCTAGATCGATGGTTCCAAAGCATCGATGTGTTGAATTTCGGTGTATGATAAGCACACAATATAAAAAGGTAAATATCAATGTTTTGCATGGTTCTTCAGTGTATTTCGATTAAAAAGGAAAATTGTCGGGTTATAGCTTGAAGGGGATCCATGGGGTGATTTTGGGGCTTTTGTGAGTCTACTTTTGTACTGCATCGGTTATTGGATAAAGGTTAAGATATATAAGGTGATGAAGATGAAAGTGGTAGTATGTTTGCAAGTGATGGAAATATTATGAATAGTTAGATCTGAAGCAAATATGCATGTAATGGGACATTGATGCTTTTCTTGATCTAAACTAAGTATGCACCCGAGAGTTTGATGATGGATCATATCCAATAGATCTAAGATGACAATCATGATTATGAGATGATCCGATTTGTGTTGATAGTGTCTTAACGTCTGATTTTTCTATGCTGAGATCTGGGTATGTCTCAACTATTGTGTTGTAGCAAAGATTTGATTTTGAATTTTCAGATATGTACGTTGGGATTATAGTCTGCAAGGTGTGTAGACATTCTACTGTGATTCTGGTCAGCTGCGTACACATGGGTTTGTTTCTTGAAAACCGCATATACACATAGACATTCTTTGAGGAAAGTGCATATAGAAAGTAGGGTTTTGATGAAAAGGATGTCTGATTAGTTTAATTAGTTTTGATGTGTTTTTTTTGTCCGTCAATGAAGTCTTCTTGATGATCCTGCCTTAAACAATGATTTTTTGATTGTGAATTGATTGATTGAAGATTGTTGAAGTAACTTGTTGATTGTGATTGAATATCAGAGAAATTTTTGTGATTGTTTCAAAATGATGCAACAAATCTATGTATGATTCAATGTTTGTTTTAGAGTGATAGTGATTTAGTTTTCAAGTTGCAGTGGTTGAATATTTGTACGCAAATATGCTTCATAATAGGCACATACACATCAACTTTGCTACTGTAAAGTAGCGTACATATTTTGACATATGGTTGATGAGGGTTTGCAGTAACAGAATCTAGTTTCTGTGATGTGCAGTATGTTGTTTGGTACTCATGTTACACTAATCTAATTGTTCTAGTTGACTGGTTGAGTTTTACTTTATTAGGTTTCAGTGATTGGTTGATTCAGTTGGGTTAGAGATTGATGATTGAGTTATAGTGATAAGTTTCAGTTTGATGATTGGTATTGAGCTTAAATGTTGGTAGTGGGTCCAGTCTAAAAATTTGATGAAACATGGCCTACAAGTTGTGATGTGTTGTAGCAGGTGGATCCAGTATGAAAATCTATGAAAGGTGGTCCCCAGAAATGAGGGAGATGGAGCTTCATTCCAATGGAAACTGGTAAATTAGATCATGGGGTTGGATCTCCCTTCTAGTAGCACCTGGAGAACGAGCGAAGGTTGTATCCTTCTGTAGGTTGGTGCATGCATTTGGTATAAGTTTACACCAGTATAAGATTCAATGGGTTGGAGCTCCCTTCCAATAGGAGCTGGAGAATGAGAAAAGGTTGTAGCCTTCTGTAGTGGGTGCCTACATATTGGTATGAATCTACACCAGTACAAGATTGTAAAATCTTTTCTTTATATTAAAAAGAAGACAGAGATGACAACAACAAGTGATTTTTCCCCGAATTAGGTTTCCACCTAAAATCTTGGTGTTCATGTATGTTTCTTATGTGTGATGGTTTATTTTGTTCTTACTGCACATGGTTACTATCTATTTAATGTTTAATGAATTATTTATGCATTGGATCAAAAAAAGCAAAATATGGATTAACTACAAATTAAGTTTACTGGATAGAAGCTACTTGTCATAAGAATAGTCACATACACACACTGGTTCCCTTCTGTCAATTCACGTAGATAAATCAGGAAATAAAATTGAAAAGTTTATTGATTTGAAAACACTAATTCTCCCCCCTCCCCCTAGTGTCATAGCAAGTCCTTTGGCAGAAGTTTTATCACTTGAAGGAGATCCATCAAGACAATGGGAAAGAAGCAAAAGAAGAAAGAAACTCAAAGGAACAAGATAGTAAATTGAAGCAGATATTCAGAATTATTATCAGGTATGGACTTTTGTTCTAAATTTGACCCATTTCCTTGTCTATAAAAAAATGATAGTGATGAAGAAGATGATTTTGATCAAGACTGTCAATTACTTATGGCATTTGAAGATGATTCTAATGATAATTTCATTTATGTTGTAGAAGAAAAAAGATATTTTTATTGAGGAAATATCTCAACTTAAGATTTTTTTAGGAGAAGCTAAATTAGCAGAAGAAACTTTGAAGAAACAAATCATAGAAAAAGAAGAGCACAATGAAAAGCTAAAATGCGAAATAGTTAGTCTAAGGAAAGAACTTGAGAAAGAAAAAAGTCTTAATCTTATATTTGTGAAAGGCTATGAAACCTTGGATGAAATCATCAAGGTTCAACGCTCACCTCTTATAAAGACAAGTCTTGGATACTGTGAAGAAACATAAAACACTGTAAAATCTTCTACAAACACAGGAAGTTATCTCAATGCAGTAAAAGGAAGCAATCAACATCACTCCATCTTACAACAAAAGAATAAAGGACCAAATACATAAACACGAAGCTATCTCAATGTAGTAAAATGAACCAGTCAACACTTCTCTGTCCTACAACAAAACAATAAAGGACCAAATTCCTTCTAGCTAAACTATTCTTAAAGGCACTATGCTCCCAAACGATTCTACTGTTATGATACCAACTTAAGAAAAAGATAGAAAAGATAGATTGACACCTTAGATTTCAGCATCTTCGAGGGGGCAACCTCCTTTACATTACATAAATGAACAATTCTTGGATGATTCAAATGACAAAACCTCCTTTCTATATATAGGAGTCTAAGGAGTCACAATATAACCCAACCGACCTAACAAGAATAATATAAGGCCACAAAAATAACAATAGAGGGATTCTATGGGGCACAATAATAACAATATGGGGACAATAAGGGCACAACAATATTACTAAGGGATACAACTACAATAGTAATGGGTTAATCACTAGTATTATAGCGACCCAACATGCCCCTCTCCTTCAAAAAAGTGTTGTCCTAAACGCTTAAGTAGTTTTGGATGCTTTTATATAAAATTTTCATCCTCCCATGTGGAATTTGCAGCGTATAAGTTCTTCCACTTGATAAGATACTCCGAAATTGATCGATTTCGTAGCTGTCGAGTTCTAGTTTCTGTGACTTCTTCTGGTTCAAATATAATTTTTTCCTTCCTCGTCAATTTATAGAAATATTGTTTGAAATGGGAGCTTGTCGCCTATAACCTTCTTTAAACATGAAACATGGAAAACTAGGTGCAATTAAGAAGTTGCAGGAAGCTCCAATTAGTATGCCATAGTACCAATCTTTTGCAACACCTTGTACAGACCATAATACTTTGGTGATAATTTATTATCCTTTTTAGCTTGCTTGGGAGACATTTGCTTATATGGTTGTAGCCATAGGAATACCCAATCACCTACATCAAAACTTTTTTCGCTGCGATGTTGATTTGAATATTGTTTCATTCTATTTTGTGCCAACACGAGGTTATCCTTTAAGAGTTGGAGAACTTGTTGTTGATGTTTGACGTGATGTTCTACTACTTGAACCTTAGAATTTTCTCTCAAATATGATGTGATGGATGGTGGCTAATATCCATAAATTGCCACAAATGGGGTCATTTTTGTTGCTGTATGGAAGGAGCCAGAGGCAACCATTTGACCCATTGTGCCTATTTATCAAATACAAAGCAGCGAAGATATTCTTCCAAACATTTGTTTACTATCTCAGTTTGCCCATCAGATTGAGGATGATAAGATGAGCTATGAGCTAACTGAGTACCAAGACAAGAAATTAATTATGTCCAAAAATTTCCAGTGACAATGGGATCTTTGTCACTTATAATAATCTTTGGGCTTCCATGTAGCTTTTGAACTATTTCCATAAATGCAATAGAAATTGTACTGGCTTTAAATAGATGTGATAATGCACAAACGTGTGCATACTTGGTAAGTGTGTCAACTACCACCATGATGACACTCTTTCCCTCAGACCTGGGTAAACCTCTGATAAAATCAATTGAAACCTCCTCCCAACGTTAGCTTGGAATGGATAAAGGTTGTAATAGACTCGATGTCTTAATTGTTTCAACTTTATTTTGTTGGCAAACCAAACATTCTGCCACAAACTTTTGAATATCTGCTTTAAGGCCATCCCAAAAAAATTCTTTCTTAACCCTGTGGTAAGTTTTTAAAAATCCTGAGTGCCCTCCTAAGGGAGAAGTGTGTAATTCCATAAGAATCTTTTGTTTTAGCTGGGAATTCTTACAGAGTTATAAGTGATCTTTATACCATAACGAATCATTTTTCCAGCTAAATGTATCAGACGTACTAGAATCCTGTTGTAACTTTCGAATAAGTGCCCACACTTCTTCGTCATTCTTCCATTCCTCCCTTGCTTCATTTATCCAATCTGGTTGGATAATAGAAATGGCACACAACAATGCTTCCACATCCTCATCCTTTCTGAGAGTGCATCTACCACCACATTTCGCTTCCCTTTTTTGTTAGAGATTTCAAAGTTCAAACCCAAACTCGTTGTGCCCACTTTTGTTGCTCTTCCACAAGGATAATATTTGTCTAAAAAGTATTTAAGGCTATCATGATCCATTTTCCTTGGAATGAAGTGGTCTCCCATTAGGTAGGGTCATTATCTTCATAAGTGCCTGGGAGTATGCCAAAATTTCCTTCCTCATTAATAGAATGTAGTTCAAAAATTTCCCTTGATTGGATGACTTTCAAAAGCAATGGGTCGTTTCATCTTGCTTAAAACAACACCAATCATTTTCCTAAAGCATCACATCTCCACAATAAAGGTTTTTGTGAAGTCCCGATGTAGTAAGACTGGCTTGGGCACTTTGCCTCTTTAAGTGTTCGAATGCTTTGTTGACTTCTGGAGTCCATGAAAACGCAATCTTGCTTCAATAATGTTGTTAGAGGTGATGCTATTCTCCCATAATTCTTAACAAACTTGTGATAATACCCTGTCAACCCAGAAATCCTCGCAGATGCTTTATGGATGTGGGGATTTTCCATTCCTTAATGGCTTTAATTTTGCTAGGGTCTACCTTAACTCCTTCATGAGATACAATATGACCCAGATATTCCACCTCTTGTACTCCAAAGAAACATTTGGATCTTTTTTGCATATAATTGTTTCTCCTCCAATAGTTGTAGCACCCTGTCAACATGTTCAACATGATCCTTCCAAGACTTGTTGTAGATTAGTATATCATCAAAAAATACTAACACAAATTTCTAGGAATGGTTTGAAAATTGAATTCATCAAACCTTGAAATGTTGAAGGTACATTGGTAAGGCCAAAAGGCATGACCAAAAATTCATAATGACCCTCATGAGTTCTAATGTTGTTTTCGGAATGTCTTCAATCTTCGTTCTTATTTGATGATATCCTGAATGAAGATCCAACTTGGTGAAGTAAATTGATCCATGCAATTCATCCAGTAATTCATCAATGACAGGAATGGGAAACTTATCTTTAATAGTGAGCTTGTTGAGCTCCCGATAATCCGGACACATGCGCCATGATCCATCCTTCTTGTGCACCAATACTACTGGAGCAGAGAAAGAACTCTAACTAGGTTGAATTATACCAGCCTCTACCATTTCTGCAACCATACGTTCAATTTCACTCTTTTGGGCATAGGG
>APFE030461296.1:85862-106506 GCA_000404065.3 Pinus taeda | reverse complement strand
TCATGCTAGAGCTTTTAGGTTGCTTACTAGGTGTTTGCATTTTCTTTCCTTGGGGCATCAATTACTGATAATAATTCTCTACTATGCCCTTTGAATTCCTTCAAAATAAATTTTCAAACCAAGCTTAAGGAAAAATTTAAAAAAATCTATACACTTTTTTTTCACTTTGTAGGAGCTCGATATTGCCAATGAAGTATCTCTGTACTTTCAGATCATCCAGTTCTAAAATTGCAAACTACAGTAGCCCTCTATTTCCTCTTTCCAATGCCACTAGTGTGATCCAAATTGGATTCCCCAAAGAATAGTTATGCGAAATCTCCCACAGTGACCTAATTATAGACTAGTTTAGTAGAGCGAACTTGTATGACGTGCCATGAGTCACTGTTTCAACCTTTGGCTCTGAAAAATATATAGAAGAAACTACAATCCATCCTATTTCTATAACTTCTTATGAAATTTCAATCCAATGCTCAGAGAGAAAGTTATGACGATTTTCCCAAGGTCACCTGTTTGGAATGTAATTCAGGAGTTTGCAAAAAGACCAACTTCCTCAGATCATATCTCTGCAAATATAGCACGAAAAGCTCTGAAATGCAGAGCCGCAATTCAATGCGATTTCTTCTCAAATGGGTTTTGTTTAGCTTCTGAAACATTGCAGAAAAAAGTCATAGTGAAAATGCCACGATGACCTGTGTGGAGCAGCGAAACCCTAGAATCCAAAGCTCTGATACCAAATGTTATGAAACCAGCTCAAGAAAAAGATAGAAAAGATAGATCAACGCCTTAGAATTCAGCCTCTTCAAGGGGGAAACCTCCTTTCCATTACATAAATGAACAATTCTTGGATGATTCAAATGACAAAACCTCCTTTCTATATATAGGAGTCTAAGGAGTCACAATATAACCTAGCCGACCTAAAAATGATAATATAAGGCCACACAAATAAAAATAGAGGGATTCTATGGGGCACAGTAATAACAATATGGGGACAATAAGGGCACAACAATATTACTAAGGGATACAACTACAATAGTAATGGGGTAATCACTAGTATTATAGGGACCCAACATCTACTTTAATGGAAAATGTTTTTCTTGTCACAATTTGGGTCATAAGGCTTCTTAATATGTTGCTTACAAAACTATCATGACTAGGGAAGCAAGAAAACAAAAGAATGATAAATACTCTCACAATGCCTTCTCTCCTCTTCAATATGAAACTGAATGCTCCCTTTGAAATAACTTTGGGCATAAGGAATCTAAATGGAGCAAAGGATGATCAATATCTCAAGATAAGAAAATGGAAACAACATCTAAGGCATGGATGAAGAAAACCATTGAATCTAAGAACTATGGTCTAGTTGTATATGCAGGGGACCAAGAAAATATGTGGTACATTGATAGTGGATACTCAAAACACATGACAAGTGATAAGGATAAGTTTATGTCTTTTAATGAAATAAATAAAGAAAAGAACGTAACCTTTGGAAACAATACACTTATTACTATAAAGGTATTTCTTCCCAAATGATAGAAAAGGAGAAAGCAAAAGATCCAACCTCAAAAATAAAAGAGCAGGGCTTGTGCTACCCTCAAACTTAAAGCCCTTAAAAAATGAATAATAAGTTGGTTAGTATGGAGAGAAAACTATGATACCTTGATGCTAAGAGATTCAATCTGAATAAGAGAAGGAATTGAATGGCTAAATAAAATGCCTAGTCCCTTTTGTTGGAAAATCTAGAAGCTTGTAGAATTATTTAGATTTTCCTTTTCCTAGTAATTACTTATGAATTGAGTTTGCATCTTTATTAATATTTATTTTGATTCTTTCATAAAAAAATTACCATATAATGAACATGAAGATAAAAAATAAAAAATAAAAAACACAAGATGTAGGCTCCAATCTAGAGAAAACCTCCTCGAAGGGGAAAACCAAGAAAATTATCTTCTTATAGAATCAAATCAAATAATATATCCAAAACCCATAACTAGAGAAACTTCCACCTTTAGATTCCAAGTCAAACCTTTCTTCTTTCCAATAGATCCATTAACAAGAGATAAAAAATAAGAGATGTTCCAAGACAAATTTTCCTCAAACTCTAGCTCAAGAAGATATCTTTTCTTTCAGACTTTGTCATCCATTTATTCTCTACCCTTTCTATGATATTTCATACCACAATCCATCAACTGTGTGTGTCCAAATGAGCTCCATATTCCCTCTATTTATATAGTTCATAGGGGGCATGAATAGAAATGTGCATTGGTTGGCATAACTGACTTACCAAAATCTTGACATTTGATGTAGGACCATATCTTGCAGCTAGGTGACCCTTCAAAATATGTATGATTTTCATGCCTATGGTAGTTAGGATAGTAGAATGGATAAGCGAGAGTGAGATCATCAGGGAAACTTTCAAGGATGAAAATTTGTCTTAAAGTTTAGAAACTTTGGTGAATCTTACTAGTCCCCAAACTGCAAATTATAAAATACTTGTTGATCTTTGTAAAAGCATGCAATTTTCTAATAGTTTTATATATAGTCTATATACAATTTTGGTGATTTTTATGGTAAAATAATTTTATATTATAAAATATGGGTGAACCTTTTTTAGAAAAAAATGGAAATTGGCGAATCTTTTTTTTGGAAAAACCATGGAAAATAAGCTCACTTGTGAATATTAGCCCCTATAATTTTCCATGGAGATCATGAGGAGTAAGAAGAAGGTTTGTCGTAGGTTTTGAAGATCTAAGTGGTCTATCTTTATTAAATCCTATTTGTCTTTAGGAATGGATTGAGGTAGATGGGTTGGGAAGTACATGGAGCTCTGAATAAGTGTTGATTGTGGGATTTCCCACACCAAATCAATGGTCTAAGGTATTACAAAAGTATAATGTGAGATTGTGTAGAAGGAATTTGATAAGCCGGCAAAACAACAAATTATGTGACAAGTGATGGACAACTTATGAGTTTTCAAGAATACAAGTATCAATGAAAAGTGTTGTTAGGACATGCGGTGGCCAACATGTGGATCCCATCATTGTTTGGTAGTTTTAGATAGTTTATGTTGGGAGGAAAGTAAGGAGCATGGGGTTATCATTCGTACTCACATAGAAAGTAGGAGATAGAGAGCTCTCATGGAGAAGAATGGAGAGCTATCACAATGAAAAGGAGATAGAAAGATATGCTGAGAAGATTCCTTATCTATTGAATCCAAGCCAAGACTAAGATTGACTAGCACGTTTGAATATATTTTAGTGTTTTGAGATGACAATAATCTCATGTTTTTTAAATGCTGGTAGCCCATGGAGGCATGTATGCAATATTTTGAACCTTTAATTTAATATACTAGTTAAATAATATCGTACATTCTAGATCAAATTTGGATGTTTTTCTTCTGTCACATTGGGATTGCATGTTTAAACCATGATTCTCTTAGCAGATAGGCAAGTTATTGCATTGGCAGAAGTTTGTTGGACAATCCTTTAGAAATAGAGGTTGCCTAGGTTACTATGAAGCCATGTATTTGATTTCCATTTGGCATATTAAATTTGTAAAGGGAAATACCTTTCAAAAAGAGACTTATGACTGAAGTGTGCTACATCTATGTTCATATACGGGTTTTCAAATAATGATGGAATTGTTTGATACAAATATTAAATTTTAAGATTCCCGTAAAACCCTTGGCTAAATCAATATGGTTGCATCTCAAGCTTGTACATTTCGTTTCAATAGAATTTTATTGGATGTGAGTTTAATTTTTCAATAACACAAGTATTACCAATTGTTTATTTTTGAAAATTCTAGTATAGAAAATAGAAAGTGCTTCAAAGCCTTAACTTTTAGTGTGAAGACACTGAGAATGGGAAGATTGTAGTGGACTACTTCAAGCAAGGTGGAACATAAGATCTTTTGTTAATGGACAAAGATATGTCTGTTATGGATGGGCATGAGCTATGTAAGTTTTAAATATTTGGAAATTGTAATTTTGAAGTATTTCTTTATTTTTCCTGGTAACATCTCAACCATCTCAGTTTTGTAAACTTTTCATTTGTTCTTATCATTTAACTGCCTCTTTTTATTTCTGGCAACAAGGAAACTGATATGTATTCTACAACATCTTGATGCTAGATATGGAATTTCTTTTGTTTATCCAACACTTATTACGTATCTACAAGTCATTCCAATGAGGTTAGGGACAGTCTTTTCATAAGGCCAATAGAGCTTAAAACTAATTCTTTCACAAAACATCCAGTTCAGAAAAGCCCACTTTTAGGATCCCTTTTAAGATCCATCCTTATGGTTTCTCTTACAAGTAAAGAAAACTCAATTTTCCTTTTGAGATTTCATCTTGTATATGGTTTCAATAATATAGATGTTCATTTTTATTTAATAATAATATTATAAGTAATTGTTAATGTTTAAGTCAATTAACTTTAGTTTTGGTGGTTGAAAAAAATGGTTTTAATTCTTTCCACCTTATGGAAGTTTCAATTCTAGTAAGTTGACATGATTAAGTTGACCTCTCCCATGTCTTTTAGGTGAGAGAAAGGCAGAAAAATCTTTCCAAAATTTTGTCAATTAATTCTAACTTAAATGGCTAGGTGACATCATTGTGATGCCAAGTTCAACTCTGCTAAATTAACATGTTTAACCTCTAAAATATAGTCAGTCTCTTTATCTAAAGAATTCTCCAAACCTAATTTTTTTAAAAATAAAATAATTCATATTTATAATTTAAATATTCAATTAAATCACATGACATATCACATCTTCTTTCATCAATGCTACTCTTACCTATGCTATAGGATTAAGGCCTTCTTTTGTAGCATGTGGCAATTGATGATTTCAACCACATATAAACATTTATCTTAACAAGTTGTCCTCCCTTTTTAATGTAGATAGTTACTCTCTCCAGAGTTAGGTATGGATTTAACCCAACTACAATTATGGTGTCACCTCAAAAACTGAAATTTGATTCTATAGCTTGCATGCATGAGTTTACCAATTGCACGAGTTTGCCCACTGTTTTAATACTTGGAAAATATAATTCTTACTTGTCCCATTTTTTATTCTTCTATGTAAAGGAGTTTGTTCATATTCCTTAGGAATGATTTAAATCTAGATGGTTCCGACATTGGTGTGTGATTGAAATATTCTCTCGACCAAGTGATTTTGCATCCAAAATAGTCTGCCTATCTTGAGACAATTACATGTATTTATATGTAACATTATTTTATCAACAAAATACAGTGTGTATTATTCCATTTTAAGTTGGTGTTAGATCCCATTTGGGCCTCGTTCTTCCCCCTTCTATTCCGAGGGAAACAACGAGTTTGATGAGTATTTATTTGTTTGTCCTTTTTTTTGTTTGTCCATCCTCTTTTTTTTTTAAGACTCTATAGTAATGTTTAATGGAGTGTGGAAAAGCTACAAGATCGAGTCGTCGGATGTGGACAGTAGTGAAGAATGAAAGAGAAGAGGGCGTCCACATTAAAGACGAGTGCGGTAGAGACATGCCACTGCGACTGTGTTGAATTTTTATGTGCACAATGCCAACTCGACCAGTGAATGTTGCACTGTGGAAACTATCTATTTCGTGTTTTAAGAGCATTTGGAGAGTGTTGTGTAGACGAGTGGTGTAGTGGAACTAGTGGACATGAGGTTGTTAGTTGTGTCGTTGGAAGCTGCAAACGTGTTTGACATATACATGAGTTTGTTGTCTGCATTGAAGTTTCCCAAGAGCTGCTCCTGTTTGTGAACTCTCTTGTTTGTGCTCGGGTTTGAAGACACTACTGGTGGAAGAGCGACTGGTTTGAAGAATCACTGGTGTTGTTGGAAAGCACATACCTTGATATCGCTTTCAGGTGATTCGATGCTCAAGAGATCGAAGGAGAAGTGAGGTGAATTGTTGTTCATCCGATCACTTGTTTTTAGCTTTAAATTGTCGTTTTAGCACAAAAATTAGATTTGCGTTGCTTTGGTTGGTTTTGTGGGATATATTATTTGGAAAATTAGATCAGAGGTTGTAATTTGGTGATCTAGCAAGTTATCTAGTAGAAAATTCATTTTTATTTCTCGGCGGGCATTGGAGAATCCACATAAAAGAGTTTTCTCACTTTGACTGTGCAAAGCGTACATAAGGAAGCAATCTATAGTTTCAGCCAGGGCTTTTGAAGAGTAGCATTGAAAGAATCTTTAACTCTATCTCGCTGGTTTTATATTTCCTTGGTTTCAAAGCAGCGATAAACATAAAGGTTGAGAGCAACTTCGAAAGCCTCACACTAACACTCACTTTTGCACCTTCGCTTTTACTTTCCAATGTGAGAAGGTAGCTCAGAAAGGAAGGAAAGTCATAAACCTGAAACTGGTCCGATAGCAATGGATAAACGTAAAGGGCAAGCAAAAATAAGAAACTTGGTGCATGCATAAATCGCTCTTAAAGAGTGACGGTAAAAATGCATATAGTTGTTTTGTTGATGGCCTTGCAGTTCTTCGTAGCAGCATTCTAGAATTGTTGTGCAGTGAAGCGATGGACTCCCTCGGCGTTCCAACAACTCGTGCCTTCTGTATTCTCACCACGGGAAAAGGCATCTTTAGGGACATGTTTATGATGGTAATCCGAGAGAGGAACCAAGAGAAATTTTTTGTCGTGTGGCACAATCTTTCCTACGTTTTGGATTAGTGGATACACACAGACTGTGGTGTGTTCTTTTTTCAAATAGTGGTTTAAATTCATCTCTGGGTAGAGATAGAGAAATGTAATGTTTTGTTAATATGAAAGTTTTTTTAGTTTTTTTTTTTGGAATGATTTTTTTTGAGCCTAGCGTAGATAAAGTTATTTGAATTCTAACAAATGACAAGTTAAGAATGGAGTTCCAAGACTTAATGGTTAAAGAGAAAGATGCCCAAGATGTGAACAATTTCAAAAGATGAGGTAAAGGAGCAGCAACAATATATATGATGGACAACCAGTTGAAATTTTATGTGTGAGTTTGTGGAATAGACTCATGATGATGGTGTGTTATGTGTCATATACATTTATTAGTAAGCAAGTCTAGCGTATTTTGTAGTGGTATTTGTAAAGTATGTACTTGGTAACTCCAAGATTTGGAGTGTGTAATGTAAGCCTGATGAGGCATCTCAACCCCCATGAAGTTCGTGGTCATCTTAAAACCAATTTATGATTGTAAGTTTGTGGTTAGTGAAAAACCACTTGTGAGAGTATATGTAAGTGCAGGTTTGTGGTAAGAGGAAACCACTTTGCAGTGTAGGTTTGTGGTAAGCCAAAAACCACATGTGAGAGTGAAGTGGATAGGGATCCCTGTAGGCATGGTTTAGGGTAAGCTAATAAAACCCAAAGCATGGTGTTCGGTAACCCGAGAAAACCAATAAGTAATGTGAAGGGCATCCTAGTAGACTAATGGTTGCACTTGCTGGTGCCCATGCATTCTCGTAGATGGTTGTTCCTTTATATGGAATTTGAAATATATTTAATCATGTTGGTAAATACCACCATAGCAACTGGACTTTGTTGATTGAGATCAAGACAAGTAATTATTAAGGAGCGAATTGGAAAATATAATTCCTACTTGTCTCATTTGTGATTTTTTCTATGTGATTTAAATCTACATGTTTCCTAGATTGGTATGTAGTTGAGATATTCTCTCAACCAAATGATTTTGTATCCAAGATAGTCTACCTATCTCGAGAAAACTACATATAAATATATGTTCATAATTCAATTTTAATTTTAAGGAATCGAAAAATCATTTCTCACCCATCACTTACATAGTCAAATCATTCTCATAGTTTACATAGTCAAATCATTCTAGCCCATGTCATATATATAGTTTACAATGCAAGTAAAATCAATTTTAGCCATGGCATGCATAGTTTACAATGCATTAAAGGATTTGAGAGTATTGATAATGCTCTTGACTTATAAAGTCTTCACAAATATTTAAATCATTGTTTTCTAACTTGAACCATTATCGTGTTGCATACCATGATGGAAATCAAGCTTCCCTGGTCCGGAGCACACAAATTGAGCATAGACCCAGCTATGGTTGCAGTGAAATTGGGATCTGCCTTTATGGACACCACTGAATCCATGCTTGATGGTGGCCTGATTGATTGTGATCCAATAGCTTATCGATATCGTTAGGCATTGTAGTCAAGTGTTGGAAGTTGCCTGCCGGTAAATGCCGGTAAATGTGGATGCTGCAGCTGTGATTCTGGATTTGGTCGATTATCTATGAGGCTTAGAGTGATTGTGGGAAATGAGTTTGAGGTCAATATTCTGGTAATGCATGGTATAAACTGATTTCTTGCCATGAAATTTTTTGTATTCATTTCTTTACCAATGAGGTAGTTGTATAGGTCAGCATGCATGGTATCCATAGTCAGAGGATGCAGAGAATGAGCGTGTTCATCTTCGTAGGTTGTTACTACAATCGTCAGGTCCTGGAAGCATCTCTTAACCTGCTCATAACCTGCCATCATTTTAACATTTTTATATTGGTAGGCGGGCTTGTATATATTTCATTGTGAATGAGAGCATCAGGATCAGATTTCCTTCTGAAAATGAGACGAAATTGAACCTGTTTTTTTAGCTGCTCAACTGGGCGGCATTGCACATCTGTAATAAGATCTTGGACACGGATTGTTTCCTATCGATTTTTGCTCGTATTTTCACCACCGACCGCCATCGCTTCTCTACTTAGCATGGATCACATCAATTCTTTCAAACCGGAAAGCAAGAATATATATATATATATAAAACACGAAAAACAACAGAATGTATAAATTTTTGCTCGTATTTTCACGACCGACAGCCATCGCTTCTCTACTTAGCATGGATCACATCAATTCTTTCAAACCGGAAAGCAAGAATATATATATATAAAACACGAAAAACAACAGAATGTAAATATATATAGCTAATCATTTATGCAACTATTTCACAACATTAACACATGGGTCACTGGTAACAAACATCGAAACCATGGACTCCATTCCAGTTGTTTATTTGCATTTCTTTGTAGTGGAAACTTTTCCTCCTCCTTTATTTCTCACCACCATTAAGAAAAGTGATTGAAATATCGGGAAAAGGATTATTTTTTAATTTTAATGCTATGGTAAGGTATAGAAAGTCGAAATGATGATGATTTGTGAATAGGTATTTGATTTGAAATGGAGGAGATTAGTAATGCTATGCTAATTCCCCATTCAAAATAAAACCCAAGATGTTTATTATTTTTTTTTCAAGTGCTTAAAGATTCAAAACTTTTGCATAATTAACATATTCCCATAAGAATTTGTAAACATAAAAACATACGCTGAACAGTAGCAATATAACAACAATGAACATCAATATACAATACACAACAAGCACATGATAAACGAGTTCACTCCTCGTGGGCTACGTCTTCTTGGTCCAACTTCCAATGGCTTAGGCCTCTCTATTATTCTCAAATTACATCAAAAGTGTGTTTACAATGCTTAGATGACTCTGAAACCTGTCTCAATGAGTTCAAAATAGCCAAGACTTCCATAATTGACTCCTTTTGCAACTAATTTGGATAAGAACTGAATAATTTATGACTCCTCCCAGTGCTCCCACTATTTGTTTCACAAAATGCTCCAAAACCGGCAGAAAACTACAAATTAGCCCCAAAATCCACTAACCGCGCAATGATTTCTCTGCACCGTGAGCCATATTCTGTCGGTCATATCGCGAATTGCGACTAGCGAGTTCAGTACGCGGAATGTCTTGTTTACGCAGTGGAATGTTGCGATTGTGATATCGCAGATCCACCATAGTATTAAACTGTGGCTTATAATGCTATCGCGACAGGGGTCTATTGCTTACGAGACTTAACTATGCCGGGCCAATTACGTGTTCACCACGATATTTGATCACATCACATTGCAAACCTTGTTGATACATGTTATGTTCTCCCCTTCACCAATTATGATATGCGATTGTGATTAAATTTCATTGCAACCTGAACTTACCGAGGACCCATTTGAAACACCTTTTCCGCCTACCGCTGCAATATATGATTTGCAAGGGCCAATGGAGGGCTGCCACTTGGTGCCTCCTTATTCGCTGAAGACTTTCCACATCATTATAATCCCGCCATGTAGGGAAATGAAACTTGAACTTTGACTTGCTTTAACTTTTACATACAAACTCGAATTCGAATGCCATTCACACCATTAGATTCAAAATGACGAGCTCTTCAATATGAAACTGAGTTTGAGAAGATTCTGACACTGATTTTTTAGCATAATTTTGAGCACCTAATCACTCCTCTCCACTAGAATCCTTTTGGACCCCAAAAGGATCACTTTATGTTATTGAATAAATGAGGGTACTATTCCCTCACCATCCCCACTTTAATCCATTTGGCCTTTGATGGATGTGTATCTTTGAGACCCACCCGAAGATAATCAATATTTCTTCCTTTTGTTGTCCTTGTCCTTCTATCAAGTATAGTATCTTGTTGAAGCACATTAAGATATTCTGGAGAAAATTTTTCAATAGATGGAATTTGAACATTCTCTCCTTGATCTTCAATCAAAGGAGGTTCATATAATATCGAATTTTCAACATTAACAATGGAATATATTTGGATATATGAAGGAAAATCAAGCTTGAAAGCATTATTACCAATTTTTCCAAAATTTTAAATGGACCATAACAAATTGGTTTCAACGTTTTACCTTCATCTTGAAGCCTTTCTTCGCTAATGTATAGCCAAGCTTCATCATATACTTCAAATTGATGATCCGCAAGATTCTTATCATGCCTTGGTTTATACTTGTCTTGACTCTTTTCTAGTTGTTCTTGAAGTATTTGGTGAATCAACTAAATTTTCTCAATGAATTTCTTTGCTCTATCTATGTCACTATGTCCATCTACAGCTACATCTTTCTCAAATATGAAATCCAAAGGTGATTTAGGCAAATACCCAAGACATGCCTCAAAAGGCAAAGTTAGAGTATAAGAGTATTTTTCTTGGTTGTAAGCATGTTGAATATAATGCAACTATTCATCCCACAACTTAGGATGTTTTCTGCAATGTCCTCTTAGAAAATGAATGACTATCACGTTAACCACTTTAGTTTGATCACCTGTTTGTGGATGAAAGGTTGTACATTTATCAATTTGGTGTCCATCAAGTTCCATAAACTTGACCAAAAATTCGCAACAAAACAAGAATCACGATCACTTACAATAGAATTAGGTAATCCAAAATGAACCCATACATTTTGAAAGAAAATTTGAGCTAAGGCATTTTATTTTATTTTTACAAGGCATTAACATGCACATCTTGCTAAAACTATCCATAACTACATACATATAATCATGACCTTCCCTTGAGAAAGGAAGACCTCCTACAAAATCCATAGAAACACTTTCCCATGGTCTTGAAGGCATTGGAAGTGGTGTGTACAATCATAGGTTCCTATTATTAGGCTTACTGACTACATACAATGAATAACCGCTTCTAAAACGTGACACAATTTCAAGCGTAGGAGGCCAATAAAAAAAAATGAACATTTCCCATTGTTTTACTTACACCAAAATGTCTAATAATAAGAGAAGTGTGTGCTTCCATTGTGACATTTACTCTCTCTCCCCGTGGAACACAAGTTTTCCCAAATGATACAAAATATTATCATGCACATGGTAGTCTAATTCCTCAACTTGGTGGCCTTGAATCAACTTTAAATACACCTATTCAAAGTCAGTGTCATGTGCATATTGTTCAACATAACTTTCAGGGAAAAGAAAATTATTCTTAAGTAAAATGGCTATGTTTACAACCGGTCTAGAAAGCATATCAGCAACTCTATTATAAATGCCTTTCTTGTACCTAATTACCAAGTGGAATTACTGTAAAAATCCCATCCAACAAAAGTTCCCTCACTTCTACAATTTGGTTTGAGATTGTAGATATTGCAAAGGCTGATGATCAATGTGAATAATGGTTTCTTTTCCACTCAAATAATGCTTCCATTTGTTCACACTTTGTACCAATGCATAAACCTCTTTATCATACGTAGGATAATTAATAACAACACCATTAAAAATTTTAGAATGAAATGAAATGGGCTTACCATGATGTAAAAGTACTGCATCCATTGCATAATTACTTGCATCTCTTTGTATTTCAAATGGTTGTTTCAAATCCGACAATTCCAAAAATGGGGCTGAACTAATCTTTTGTTTCAAAGCATCAAATTCCTTTTTCTGTTTTCCTCCCCACTAGAAGACAACCTTCACGTTGATCAATGCATGTAGTGGAGATGCTATGGAGGAGAAATTGGAAATGAACTTCCTCCAGTGTTGCGTTGCTCCTAAAAAACTCCTTACTTTTGTGACTGATTTGGGTATTGGCAAATTCAAATGATTGAAACTTTAGGGGGATCAATCTTTAGCTCGCCTCCTCCTACTATGTGGCCCAAATACACTAAGGAAGTTTTCCCGAATTCACATTTAGACATATATAGAAATAACTATTTTTTTCTCATGATATCAAAAAACATCCTAACATGCTTGAAATGCTCTTCTCGTGATTTGTTGAATATCAAAATATCATCTAAATAGACAATTAAAAACTGATTAAGAAATGATATTAAAACATCATTCATAACTCCCGTGAATGTAGCTCGATCATTGCAAAGACCGAAAAGCATAACCAGCCGCTCACACAATCCCTATTTGGTTTTAAAAGTTGTCTTCCATATGTCCTCCTCGGCTATTCTAACTTGATGATATCCACTTCTCAAGTCTAATTTAGTGAAATACTTTCCATTTTTCAACTGATCTAGCAAATCATCTATTATGGCCAGTGGGTATCGATTCTTTATTATAATCTTATTCAAAGCTCAATAATCTACACACATGCGCCAGGTTCCATCTTTCTTGGGTACCAATACAATTGGCGAACCACATGGCAAAGTAGAAGGACGAATTACTCATTTATTTAACATTTCTTAGATTTGTTTTTTAATTTCTAAACTTTCCAAACTTGACATTCGATACATGCCAATGTTTGGGAGTGGACAATCCTATTGTAGCTAAATTTCATTCTAAATTCATGTTTTTGGTGGAATTCCCTTTGGTTCTTGAAACATGTCCCCATATTGATTGACCACATCAATCAATTTAGCTTTCAGCTTTACATCACAAACTACAAAGGATCCCTGCTCCATGTCATTTTTCTGCTTGATCATGAGGAGAACGAGACTCTTGCTGGAATTAACCAGTTGTTTCATCTCACCTGCGATTGCCAAAGACATATTAAGTTTCCTACGATGGGATATCATAATGTACTCCACTCTATTTTTCAACAAATGGTATTTATTCTCAAATCTATGGAAAGCAGTCTTCCTATCTACTGTAGCTACTGCAACAACCCCTCAAAAAACTCAGGGACACTTAGATTTTTGGAGCCACTACACTAGGTCAAGCCTTCGCCCCTGTCAAGTTCTACCCGAAAAGTTCATTAGTCTTAGCAAGCCTGAGGAGGAATCTAAGTTTTGGCTAAGTTAAACCAAGTCGCTAGTTCCTGCCTTGGTAGGTCAGTCACAGGTTCGAAACGCCACTAAAGAAAATAATTGCAACCATGGCAACTATTGCGACCAAGGTGAATCGCAGGTCGCAAGGTCGCGTAGTCACGCCTCCAACCTCATAAAGTCCTTGTGACTTCACAACCTTCCGAGTCGCATAAGTTGTAAGGTTGCAATACACCTCGCTTCCCCATCAGTCATATGTGTGACTCTGTGACTATGCAACTCCACGACTTGCAAGGTCGCAAGTTTCCAAGGTTTCTACACATCCTTCCATCCTTCAACACGACCATGTGACCCATGCGACTATGTGACTTCCTAGGTCGCACGGTCGCATTTTCTGCAATAGATGCACTCCTGACCCTTGTGACCCCCACAGGTACGACTATACTATAAATAGGAAGTCACCCAGTCACATTTGTAAAGGATCTGTTGGTCGCATAGGAATCTAGAAGTCCCTCCGACCCGAATCTGCGTGCTCATCTGGCTCCAGTAAGTAACGATCCTCCCTCTTGCAATCCTTCCAAGTGTCATTATCTTCCCCTCTCGACCTCTAGCTTATCTCTCGCACTAGGGTTTATCCTTTTTACTTAGCATTTCTGTCATTTCGTGCCTGACAATTTGCCCTAGTGTCTTCACCCCGTTCCTGCACCCAAAAAGTGTGTTTTGCCTTAAACCATGATCCCCTCACTTTTATCAGTAAGCCTAAAATCCGCTCCTCTAAAGGAGACCCTAGCTTCCCAAGGCCATTTAGTGCCTTCTTTGAGCTTCTTTGAGCCTTAACCGTGTGTCCCATAGCCGCAATACCATTCCCCACGTGACTTTGCGACTTCGCGACCTCCATCTGGTTGTGACTTGCGACCACCATCCTGTTGTGCAACTTGCGACCATATTTTGTAAATCATGACCTTGTGGCCTCTTTGGCACTGCAACCTATGATATCAATCGCTCAGTCGCATTCTTGAAATCTGCGACCGTGCGACTTGTCTTCCCTTTCACCTTTCTGTCACTGGTTAAGACTCCTTTTTGTTTTGTGGTCTCAATTGATTTTCATGCCATCTCTCTCATCGTGGGACTGTGTTTTTCACATGCTAGGTGACGTCGATATTGAGTGCATATCCATTTCCTCTTTTGAAGACGAAATTGGTCACCCGACCGCTAAAGTTTCTCAAGGAGCCTTGGGATGTAGGGCATGGGAGGCCGATCTAGAAGAAGAGTCACCTATCTTCGAAGACACTACTTGCAACATAAGTAAAACCACCAGGCTCTCCTGGTATACTGTCTACGAGGAATTTGCTAAAAATGATATTCTAGAAACACAGGAAGACCTCAACAAGTCAAAGTTACATAAAGTAGTGGCACATCCCCCAACGTTCTCGTGCATGGAAACCATTGAATGGATCTTGCAGTGTACGGATACAGATGACTGGATGATCAGGGGTCATGACGGGGCACCCATAACCACCATCTCTCCAACAAAAATCAACACCTACTATAGATTTCCTGAGAGGCAGCATACTTTTAACACCAAGTGGCTCACCAAGTTCACAACCCCAATGAAAGGCATCTTAAGGGATTGGTGGCAAGACCTAGCAAAATTCTAGGTTTAAACAGACCAAGCTTACAAGATAGAGGGGTTACGAAAAGTATATTAGTTAAATGTTGCGATGATGTTCTAGTTATATGGCAAGGCAGACTATGATGTCTTTTTTGGCACATGGGTCCCTCTCATGTATGATGTCGCCACTCAAGGAACTATTTTTAATTGGGCAAGCATCCTCTCATAATCTTTGAAGACAAACATAGCTATTGACAAAAGCCCACTCCCCGAGTAGCCTCTGGAATTTTGTATGTCGTCATACCTCCTTGATGTTGTCTGTTCGAGGTGCTACTTCGAGCACTAGAGATGTAATTGGGACACATCAATGATCCAACCTGTCCACTACCACTACGAAGTCTTGTGGGAAACAGCTTACAAAGGCATGTTGGATGTGATATCCGAAACATTTATTAGCTCATTATACCAACTACTATTTGGGGAAGAATCACCTTGCATGTCACAAATAGCCATGAAGACCGTGGTCAAAGTTTCTCATTGGTTCCCCATTGACGAAGGAATAGTCGTCAGAGTGTTCAGTACTCATAAAACTCCTCACGCTCTTCCCAAGTTCGTCACGAATAGGGCGCTTCTGCGACATGCTTGTTACCAAATGATATAGGGTTTCTTGAAGATATTGAACAAAGGCAAGAAGAAACCATGGTCACCTTTTCTTCTCACTATTAGGGCATACATGGTAGAAAAATTCAAACAGGTAGAGGCAAAAGCCGAATCTTTGAACGGGAGCTATTTTTTGACCCTTAATTACCGAACATATGATCCCGAGAAAGTCGTGGCCTCCCATTGCAAGAAGGAACAATTTAGTTGGTCTTATGCCCACACCAAGAAGGACCTCGAGGATGGGATTAGGAATTGGTATAACTCCACGAGGGCAATTAGCCCAAGTGAACAACAAGCCATAGAGGACGAGCTCCTCGACGATTCCCAGAAGGACGTAAGCCTTAGAGAGAGAGTTTCAATTGTGAAGAAACAACAAAAAGAAACACCAAAGGGAGCCGAGGAATTGAGGAAATGCAAAGGAAAAGAGGTTGAAGACCCCTTAGGCGACAACAAGGAAGAGGAAGTTACACTCATGAAAAGAAATTCCAAAAAAGCAAGGAAGAAGTGAGAGCTGAAGAGGCAAAGAGAACTAGAAAGCAAACAATCTCAGGACTCAGGTGACTAGAGCTAGAATGAGAAAAGTAGAAAACAAGAAGAGGAGAAAAGGCGGCAGGAAGAAGAAAAGAAAGCACAAGATGAGATAGAGAGAAAAAATCAAGAAGAAGCTGTAAAGCAAAAACAAAATGAGGAAGCTGAAAGGAGAAAACAAGAGGAGCACGAAAGATTAGAACAAGTGCTGAAGAACATGGAGGAGGAACTAGAGAGACAATGGGAACTAGGAGAGGGAGAAAAGAGGTAGCGAGAAGAAGAGCTTAGGATGGAAAAGGAAAAGGAAACCGAGAAAAATGAACAAGGGGAGACAAGAAAAGTAGTCGACTTCGGCTCAGGACAAGGCGAGCTTCCTCCCTTAGATGTACCTCCCGCTACTCCCCTCACGAGTGGACACCTTCCCCTCCGAGAGTTGGGGATCTCAGAAGATCAAGACGAGGAGGTTTGAGATATTAGTAAAATCACATTTGATGAAATAAACATCAAAATTATATAGGAGAGGAAGCAATATTGCAGCAGGAACCCAACCGTTGTTAGTAACTATGACAATGGATACCATGCCTAATATCACGATGAATCCTCAAATGATCACCTCTGCCGAAACAAATTTTGTGGATGCCACAGAACACAACGTAGCCAAATGAGTAAACAGATTGTAGAGTTACAAAATAGGTTATATACATCCCAGCAAAGGACCACTATGGTGGAAAAGGAGAAGAAAAGGATGGAGGAGGAGAACGTGACACTCTGCTTATTACACACAAGCATAGCATAATTCCAAGCAATAATCGCATCAGAAATAGAGACCCTGAGGGAGACCATGGCAGTAGTTTATGAGGAAATGGAAAAACTGCACCACACTGTAGCACCCATCATGGCCATTCAAACTCACACAAAAGAGAGGGTCGCCATGCTCAAAGAATCCATGACCACTTTGGATAGAATGCATGAATGGTTTGAAAAGTATCCTGAAGCTCCGACAATGGTCCCTAGGAAAGATTGGATCACTATGCAAAATACTAGGGTCCAACTTTGTATCAAAGTTTAGTCCAAAGATAGACTAGCTAAAGATACGGAGAGGGTGTTTGCCTCCTACAGAAAGTTGTTCAGCAACTTGGAATCAGTGATCCAACTACATGGGGTCCCCTCTATAGGGGAGGTTGGACAGGTAAAAAATTAGGAGGAGATCAACAATGAAGTATAGGCATTTGTAGAGACATATAGACAAGCAATACGTATGGGAGATATGTTGATCACCTAATCTGGAATCTATCCAGGACAAATAATTAAAGGTATTACAGGCTCATGTGCATGGATGTGCCTGTGTTACTTATGCAAGGATCGATAAGATTGCTAGAATACATAGACACTGAGGCAAACAGAGAAAACATAACAGTCAAACATGTAAACAAAACAAGTTTAATAAGGAGTTCACCCAATGATCCTGGGCTACGTCTCCTAGTCCAGCCTTTCAGTGGTGGCCTCTCTATTATGTTTTCAAATAGAGTTTTTACAACAGTGAGCTTGATTCGAGATTGACTAAACAAAATGGAGTCAGTAGGAATGGAGTGCACAGACTTTCCTTACTGAAACTTGACCTCTGAGGGTCACAGTATTATGACAAGCCTATGCCAAGGAGCTTGCTTGAACCTCTCAAGCATTCAATGGAGTACACAAACTCTCTATGGCTCTGTCTGGCTCGACGCTACCTTCAGGTCAGCTCGGATTATACTCTTTGTTCTTTGCTATTAGCTTTCTACGTCTCTTTGCTATCTAATTCTCTATATGATGCCCTCTCTGATTCTGTTAGTTTATGGCTTTAAAGCCAATATGTTCTTTTGACTGTTCATTTTTTATTCCCGGCCTTCTGGTTTCCTTTCCTTTGTCCATTCGAATTCCTCTACTCTGCATCGTCATCATTAGGTAACGCCTTGCAGGGAGGCGGCCACCTGTTTGTTAATGAATTGGGTATCAGATTCCCTGAATCATATTCCAATGGTCTGTAAATCTATTTGCTTCAAGATCGCCCACGAACATGAATCATTTTCCAACTCATCATCCACGTCGGACTTCAAACAACTTGCTTTTTAACCTATCAAATTCGGTCAGCCATCGGGATGTATCTCTGTCGTCGATCTGGGCCCCCCAAATCCTACGGTCATCCTTCATATCAGGTGGACAAGTCGCATGATGTTTACCCATCCGATGTGGGATTTTTTCTCTCTCATCCATCGGACGCGTGTCACTCAATGTGTGGCATTGGGCGGGGCTTAGTCAAAACTGCTTACCACCTCGAAGCCTTCTGATATCCTGCCATTTTGGAGAATCCCACGCTACGGAGCTGAAACAGTTGCCTTTCCAAATTTTATAGTGATTTTGGGTCCGGGTGCTTTGAGGCTTTCCTTCACTAAGGGGGGCACCCTGTGATGCATATCAAAATCCACCTCTGTTTCCCAAATTAACCTCCGGTTTTTGCCAGTTTTGTGCCATTGCGCTTTATCATGGGCCAACCGTTTGTGCACTTGACCGAGGGTCCTCGTTTCTTTGTTCTGGCCAAAACTGCAATTGCTATGAGAATTCCTTCTGATAGCTTCGATCTTTTCTAGGACATGAATCTTTTAGAATAATTTGAAACAGTCATGAAAAATTAGAGATTTTATAGGATCCAATTCAGATCACGGCCTTCCCACTAAAAAAGCTTTTGGACCACCAAAATTTGGTTTTCTTTCAAGCATCAATGAAGTGAGGGTATTGCTTCCTCGCTTGCTCAATTTCTATCCATTTCGCATTGCTTGGCTTTGAACCTTTGAGTCTAATCCTAAGGTACTAAACATCCCCACTGCATGTAGTTCTTACCTTCCTATCTAGAACTGTATCTTCCTACAACTCATTAAGATATTCAAGTAACAGATCATCAATAGAAGGCAATTGACTCTGCTCTTCGGGATCTTCAATTAATGAAGGTTCAAATAGTCTCAAGCTGTCTACATTAACAACTGAGTAGATGTGCATGTAAGCTGGTAGTTCAAGGCGAAAATCATTCTCACCAATTTTCTCAAGTATCTTGAAAAGTCCATACTTTATTGGCTTCAACATCTTACCTTCTCCTTGCATTCAGTCTTTGCTGATATATAACCAGACTTGATCACCAACTTGGAAACTATTCTCCATTCAATGCTTTTCATGCCTTGCCTTGTACATGGCTTGGCTCTTTTCCAGCTGTTCCTGTATTGCCTGGTGAATCTCTTGGATTTGTTCAATGAGCTTGGTTGCCTTGTCCACATCACTGTGTCCATCAATTGCTATGTCCTTACCAAAGACAAAATCCAAGGGAGACCTTGGTGTGGAACCAAAACAGGTTTCAAAAGGAGATCTCTATGTAGAAGAATGTTTAGCTTGGTTGTAAGCATGTTGAACATAACATAAATGTTCATCCCAAAGTTTGGATGCTTGCTTCAATAGCCTCTGAGCAACTGGATCGTTGTCCTGTTGACCGCTTCTGTTTGACCCTCTGTTTACAGATGAAAATCGGTGCTTTTCTTCAGCCTGGTGTCCATCAATTCCCACAAACTTGACCAAAATTTCCCAACAAATCAGGTATCTCGATTAGATATTATGGACGTGGGTAATCCAAAATGAACCCATACATGCTGAAAGAACAACTTTGCAGTTTGTTCAGCTATAATTTTTTTTTGTTACAAGGTATTAAAATACACATTTGCTGAACCTATCCACAACAACATATAAATAGTCATGACCTTTCCTAGATTTAGGCAGTCCTCCAACAAAGTCCATGGAAACACTTTCCCAAGGATGAGAAGGAACTAGTAGTGGAGTGTACAAGCCTAGTTTTCTATTGCTAGGCTTTCTTTTAGCACAATTGGTATACCCTCTTACATATCTAAAAACTATCTCATTCATTTTTGGCCAATAACAAAATCTTTGCAGCTGTGCAACCATATTACTTACCCCAAAATGACCTGATATTATAGAAGTGTGTACTTCTTGAATTATCTTTACTATTTTAGTTTGTGGAATGCATAGCTTCCCACAATGATACAAGAGTTGGTCCTTAATATGATAATCCAATTCTTCTACTCGTTTTCCTTGACTTAAAGTTGCATATACATCTTTAAAATCTATGTCTTGAGTATATTGTTTAATGTAGCTCTCATGGAATACTGAATTATGCTTAAGTATAGTAGATGCATTTATAATTGGTCTAGATAACATATCTGCAACTTTATTATGTATGCCCTTTTTATATCTGATGACTAAATGAAACTGTTGTAG
>APFE030461296.1:61695-84122 GCA_000404065.3 Pinus taeda | reverse complement strand
ATATGGTTTCTTGTGAGGTGTGGTTAGTAATCCCAACTTCTTTACAATTGCTTCAGAAATTAAATTTACTTGTGAGCCACTATCAAACAAGGTATTAATCTTTTGATGATTGGAAATAACTTGAATATGAAAAAGCTCATGTCTTTTTCTCTCATTTTCTTCATTATCAGTAGATTGTGCAGAATTACTAGTAGATGCTTTAGAATTTTTACCTTTTATACCTATGGCTGCAATTGTTGCTTCATCTCCTGACTCTGACCCCAAATCCTTTTGAATAGCTGCAGCAATCTTCTTCTTCTTGCCCTCAAACTTCTTAGATTTCAGCTTCGAATGCAGAATCCAACAGTGTTCATCATCATTACCATCCTTCTTATAGTGAGTGCATGAAGGCTTGCTTTTCTGTACAGTGTTTGTCTTCCCCTGTTTCCTTTTCTGTTTTCTTTTCTCCTTATTTTTTCTTGCAGTGGGCTTGGATGATACCTCAACTTCTAGGTTCCCATTTTTACCTCTAGCTTCGAGATCTGTAGCCTAAACGGATACCTCATCTATGCTAGTGGTATTAAACATGAGGATAGTGTGCCTCATGTCGTTGTGTAGACCACCTATATACTTCAACATAGTCTCAGGTGAGTCTAGAGAAATTCCTAGAATCAAAGCTCATTTTCTAAATTCTTGGGTGTAACCTTGTACACTTTGCCCTTTTAGTTTTTGAAGAGTTTTCTAGCTCATCACGGCTTGCTGTATGTAGGCTAGTGGATAGAATTTATTTTTAATTGCAGAAACAAATTCACTCCAGACAGAAAGAATCTTACCATGTTTCTTCATGTCAGCTTGTGTGTTGCCTTCCCACCATACCAAGGCAGTGCCTACAAGGCGTAGGCAGGCCAACTGAAATTTACCCTTGTCTGAGTCAATGCTCTACACTCTACAATAAACATCAATCTGTCTGATCCAATTATCCAGCTTCTCTACATTCAACTCTCCATCATATATTGGTAAATCAAATTTAACATCTAATTTAACATCTAATTTAATCAAAAATGTCTTCTTCTTTTTTTCAGGGCTATTAGGAGGTGTGAGAAATTTTTCTTCTTTCCCTTTGCCTTTAGAGTGGTCATGGAGGAGAGATTATTCTACTCCTTTGTCTTGTTTGGAGCTTGATGAATCTTCATCTCTATGCTTCTTAAATTCCCTATACATTTCCTCCACCATGGATCTCAGGGTCATAAACATATCCATGAACTGGGGGTCTGATTCCAAGGGATTTTCTTCTGACATTTTCCTCTTAAAATAGACTCTTTCAATTTTTGGGTTAGTTTCAGCCAATTCTCCTTCCCGTAATTTAAGCTTTGATCTAGTTAGCATTCAACAACAAGATCCAGCACAAGCTTGTCTAACCTTAGTAGCCTAGAGCTTTGATACCACTTGACCTAGAATTTATCCAAGACAAAGAATTAAAGGTATTACAGACTCATGTGCATGGATGTGGCTATGTTACTTATGCAACGGATTGATAAGATCGCTAGAATACATAGACACTGAGGCAAATAGAGAAAACATAACAGTCAAACATGTAAACAAAATAAGTTTAATAAGGAGTTCACCCAATGCTCCTGGGCTACCTCTTCTGGTCCAGCCTTTCAGTGGTGGCCTCTCTATTATGTTTTCAAGCAGAGATTTTACAATAGAGCTTGATTTGAGACTCACTAAACAGAATGGAGTCAGTAGGAATGGAGTGCACAAACTCTCCTTAATGAAACTCGATCTCTAAGGGTCGCAATAGTATGACATGCCTATGTCGAGGAGTTTGCTTGAACCTCTCAAGCCTTCAATGGAGTACACAGACTCTCTCTAGCTCTGTCTGGCTCGATCCTATCTTCAGGTCAGCTCGGCTTCTACTCTTTGTTCTCTGTTATTAGCTTTATCCATCTCTTCAATGTCTGCCTCTCTGTATACTACCTTCTCTGATTATGTCAGTTTATGGCTTTAAAGCCAGTCTGTTATTTTGACTGTTCATTTTCACTTCCTAGCCTTCTGGTTTCCTTTCCTCTGTCCATTCAAATTCCTCTGTTCTGTGTCATCATCGCTAAGTAACACCTCGCAGGGAGGTGGCCACCTGTTTGCTAATGAACTGGGTGTCAAATTCCCTGAATCATATTCGAATGGCTGTTACATCTGTTTGCTTCAAGATCGCTTGCGAACACGAATCATTTGCTAGCTCATCATCCACGTTGAATTTCAAATCCCCTGTCATCTTTCGTTTTAACCTGTCAAATCCAGTCAGCCATCAGGATATATCTCCACCATCGATCTAGGCCCCCAGATCCTAGGCTTGTCCTTCATATCAGGTGGACAAGTTACATGGTGTTTACCCATCAGATGCGGGCCATTTTCTCTCTCATCCGCTGGACGCATGATGCTCGATGTGTGGCATCGGACAGGACTCAGTCAAAACTGCTCACCACCTCGAAGCCTTCTGATATCCTGCCGGTTTGGGGAATATTGTGCTACAGAACTGAAACAATTGCTTTTCGAAATTTTATAGCAATTTCGGGTCTGGGTGCTTCAGCACTTTCCTTCACTGAGGGGGATGCCCTGCGATATATGATTAGTGCTTAGCGCTAGTTGCGTATCAGAATCCACCTCTGTTTCCCAAATTAGCCTCTGGTTATTTCCAGTTTTGTGCCATTGCGCTTTACCATGGGCGAACAGTCTACACGCTTGACTGAGGGTCCTCATTGCTCTACTCTGGCCACAACCGCAATTGTTATGAGGATTTACTTTGATAGCTTCGATCTTTTCTAGGACTTGAATCTTTTAGCATAATTTGAAACAGTCATGAAAACTTAGAGAGTTTCTAGAATCCAATTCGGATCATCACCAGAGAAAATATCAAGCGTTATGTAGTAGAACCAGTGAGGCTCTACACCAAGCTGGGGACCTTGAATAATCATGTGCATTCCAAACATAACACCCTCCTCCCGGATGGACTTGAGTGCTTATATCGACATGATGAAGACCATGCATAGATCTCTCTTATTGCGGCAGATTATAGCCTATGGCACACTTATTTGACAGAACAACTGGGAATCAACATTCCAGAACTTTCCATCAGTAGATTAGTCAATTAGGTTGATAGCCATTTTTGTGACATTGTGTACTACATTAGCACAAAATTCCCTATGAATGAGAAAGGTCATGTAGAATTCCAAGAGTCGTCTGGTAGATGAAAGGTCATGAGGTATCCCAAGAGTCAAGGGTAGACCAAGGGTCACTTTAACCTATAAATATAACCTCATGCCTCATTTGTAAGGGATTTTTGCGAAGGACTATTTTGGAGATATATATATATATATGTGTGTGTGTGTGTGTGTGTGTGTGTGTGTGTGTGTCTGTGTGTGTGTGTGTGTGTGTGTGTGTATTACTTGAGAGAATTGATGTCCTTCTAATTAATACAAGGGTTGATTGTACGTCTTCACTATTGGATTCTTCAAATTTCTATGTGCTTAGGCCATGAGTATTTTCTTCACTTGATGGATCGAATGTTCCTGAAAGTTATTTGATGTGCGGTCTCCTCACATGCTGTTTCATACTTCAAATCTAGTTTTTCTACGTATGAATGGTATTTGGCTTACTAACTCTATACTCGTGCCATTGAACTATTTCTTTTGGTATTAGTATAATTTGTCTTGACTACACAATTATGTATGCTTATAAATGGTTGATTGTCGTGAACTGATTTGCAATTTTTAAGCATTATTTATCTAGTATACATAAGTCTTATCTAAAGTCCTGCTAACATAAATTTATATAAGGTTGTGTTGTTTACATTTTCGTTATTCATGGTATATATGGTATAGGATATTTGTCAATTATTCTCTTGTGTTTATTAAAGTTCATACATTCGATTAAGTCCATATCCCACCTTCTTCCGAAGCTAGCTCTACAAAACTGAACGAAATCCAAGCCTACATACCAGAAGGGATCCCTAGCACACACAATGTTGGCTCTAGTTGGGAACCTACATCGGGGAGATCCCCTTGACTATTGACGTAAAATTCTAGTCCATCAACAGATTTGGCGGTAGAAGGAGGGCCATGGCAAGCACTAAAATCTCTCCTCACACAAAGACTTCCCATAAAGGAAGTAACCAACCTCAGCCACCCACACCACCTGAGATACCATACAATCCCCCTTTTGGGCCACTCTTCACAAAACCACTCCAGGAAGAATCCCATATTCCCCTCCTTGAAGACACCCCCAGAGGAGAGGAACTCCCTATGTCGAAGTCACTAATGAATAACTCAGGGCTCTGCACCCTATCACCCGATAATTTTCAAGGGGTCTAAGATGTATTCCCACCACTAACTCCCTAGCCAATTATCGCACCTCCAACCTTCAACATACACGTCAAGGCATCCTGGTTAACTCTATAGTGCAGTTAATCGGCCTAGCCCTGGATGACTATGTGACCGCTATTGAGAGACTATCTATCGAAGGATTGGAAAGTCAGCCTAGAGATGAAGAAGGTGAGCCTAAGAATACCTTTACTGGAAAAAATAACTAGATACATCAAGAGGTAATACACAGGAACAACCGAAGAATCACTAAGGGAACCCTCGTTAACAATCAGCCTCTCACTAGGGGCACTCATGGGAACATGGGACAAGGAGCCGGGGACTACTTTAGAGATCGTATAAACTTCTATAACAACCAATGTCTCCTGCGAAATCTGAGAAGCATCTAGAACATGAGAAACACTAGAGATATAGGACAACTCAGAGTGCCTCGAAGAGAAGGTAGGCACACCCCTCGCACTAGCGGGGGGTCAGACACAAATAGTGAATCAGAAGGTAATGATCACTGCCTCCTTTTCAACCCTAGAGCAAACCGTCGTCCCTCGTCACTAGCCTGGATGGCTCAATCCCCTTTAAACCTTAGAGGCCTACTTCATGATATGCCTCGCCATTCTGAGAAACACCTCCCGAAGTTCCACCCGAAGAAAGGGACCTCAACTGATGACCACATTAGCAATTTCTACTTGGCTTTGTAAATGATGAAGGTCTAGTTCAATGACATAGCATGTCGCTTATTCCCACACACCCTTGAAAATAAAGTTGCCATTTAGTATTGGGTGTTGCCTATCCCCTCCATCCGAACATGGGACGAGTTTCGAAAATCCTTTATCGATAAATTCTCAGACGATAAGACACCTTCCATGCTCCTCACCGAGCTCAGCACGCTGAAATTCCATAATAAGGACAAGGTGAAATATTTCAATCAATGTGTCACCACCATTCTGAAAAAATTCCCCATGGACGTAGCCCTCGATGATTCCATCACGATTGATTATTACACAAGGGCCTTGCCACGAGACATTGCCGTGTTCTTTAAGTGCAAAGAAAAACTCACTCTGGTAGAGAATTTTTCTACTGGGCTCGAGGTCGAGAAGGATCTTCTTTCGATCAGCACCTTGGAACATGAGTTGTGAGAAGACGCAAAGTCCTCCAGTAAGAAAATCCAGGCCTCCTCAAGTAAAACAACGAATAAGGATAAATACTCCTTCGATTTTGAGGGACTAACCAAATCTCTAAAGAAACTAACCAACAAAGTATTTGATCTAAAGTGAAGAACTACTGATACTTAGGGAGGGGTCAAGACCACTAAGCCCTTCTTTCGGAAGGCCAATAATATTCCCCCTAAAGTCTTGCATAATCCTAGCTCAACCTTCAACGTGGAAGACTTAGGCAAAGATAACTTTTGCACTTTCCATCAGGCCTCACTCTCTGAAAAAAACTACTTGCAATGGCTCCATAACATGATCGTCGTTGTCACCCAATTGTTAGAAGACCAGGCTACCAGGGAAGCAGAAGAGGAAACTAACAATTTAGGAGAAGATGATCCTCCCCTTGATGACAATTCTCCGTCTTCTGTGTTAACTTTCGAGGTCATCCGTGGAAGAGACGTGTACACCACACAAGAAGCCTTCATTGGGGATGCTCTCCAAAAACCTCCTAAAAGTTACAATCTTAGGAGTAAAGGTGTTGTAGCAGACCCTACCCTAGAAGACAAGAAAAATGCTTTGTTGCGTAGGATCTTACCCCCAACCAATACCAGCCAACCGTCCTCCTCCTCGCTTGGAGGAATGGATGATCTATGCCCAAAAAAATCACCAACCAACACAAAAAGAGACTTTTCCACACCTAGGAATGCATCTAAAGGGTTTACCGTGGAAACCTTGTGCATAATGCAAGAATCTTCATCTATGGATTTAGGTTACAATATCATCGAAGATCTGAAGAAAACACAAGCTAATATCTCATTATACGAGTTATGCAAATTGACTACTCAACACGAGCTAATAGACAAAGCCTTTGACTTTTCTCCTGCCCCTATTAAGCCCTCCACGTCAAACAAGGGAAGCTTTGCAGGATGATCCCCAGTTTTGGTCGACCTCCAAGCTATAGTTAATGTCGCAAACACCAACTCGTGAGGCTCAACTACCTCATTTCTCTTAACCTTCAAGATGTTTAATTTCAATGTCCACAACTGCCTCATCGATTATGGCGCATCAACCAATGTTATGCCTTAGTCGGTATGCAAGAAGGTGAACATTCAACAAGAAAAAACCGACGCCAAAATTATCCAACTCGATAGGTCTCAAGTCCCCACCATAGGAGAATTAAATAATGCCTTCATTTAGTTATCTTATGATTCTCGAGTTCACCAGTGTATCAACATAATCGTCGTGGACATCCCAGAAGCCTATGGTCTTCTTCTTAGTAGGGATTGGTCTTGCAAGCTTCAGGGCTACTTCGCCACAGATTGGTCTCACTTGTGGCTACCTTACAAAGGAAGGAATAACCAAATCAGGGTAAATAGTGAGCCTTGTATGAAACATACTGTAACCAACCTTGAAGGCTCTAATGAGCCAATCAATTATGCTCAACAAGAGCTACGAGTACGCCTCCTTGAATCTTTATTCGACTGTTATCAGCCTCAAACATCAACCATTTCCCCAGATACCAAGGTTGAAATTCCCATGAAAACCCCAAGCCTCGATAGTGAGATTTTTTTCCTTAAAATTACATAAGTCAAGTTTACCTTCCCTTAGCATGGAGACATGGACGTTGTATTATGACAGATCGAAAACCCACAATGGAGCAGGAGCGGGATGTGTCCTATAAATCCCAAAGGAGATAGATTTTTTATCTCTTATAGGTTAGAATACCAATGTACCAACAACACAACAGAATATGAGGCATTGGTTCTCGGCCTCAAAAAGGCCATCGACCTAAAAGTAGACTGCCTGAAAGTGATTGGGGATTTGGAAATCATTACAAGACAGGTATGCAATACCATCCATTATTTTTCCTCGCATCTAAAGAATTACCAGCAAGAGGTATGGCATCTCATAAATTCTTTTAAAGATTTCAATAGCATTTCTATTCCTACATTTAACAATGTTGCTACCAGCACTCTAGCTAATGTTGCAGCTAGATTCATACCCCTTAGAGATGCTTTTTCTATTGAAATAATGTATAAGCCACCGGTACCAGACAACATAACTAACTTGCCCGTGTTCAATGATGACCAATAGATTTTGCAGTTCATGGAAAATGCGGAAGTATTCAAAGACGTGGCTGTCAATGAAGAGGAACATGAGAAATCGTTATAAGATGAAGTGGATTTAGAGAAGGGAAACCCCTTACCTAAAGGGGTGGTGTCACTAGAGAAATTGTTCAACCTCCAGAATTGTTTCAGAGGTCTTTCGAATACCAAGATGCATAGTTCCACTCTCTCGCATGGGAAAATCAACCTCGGAACTGAGTCAGACCCCAAGTACGTTAACTTGGGAACATGTTGAACCCCAGAGGAAAGACAGGCATTCATCAGCATATTTCTAAAGTACCGCGATGTATTTTCTTGGACTTATGATGACCTGAAGATGTATGATACTCAGATTATTCAGCATGTTATCCCTACCAAAGAGGGCATCAAACCATTCCAGCAGAAACTGAGGAAGGTGCATCCCACGTTGGAACCCATCATACAAAAGGAATTAAAGAAATTGTTGGATGCTCACATTGTTTTTAAGGCTAGGCACTTGACATGGGTATCTAACCTGGTGCCAGTGAGAAAAAATCTAGAGAGATACTCTATGCGTCGATTTCTAGAACCTTAATTGTGTGTCAAACAAAGATAACTACCCAATTCCCTCCATGGAGAAAATCCTCCAAATCGTTGTAGGAGCCAAAGTCTTCTCTCTACTGGATGGATTCTCCAGTTACAATGAGGTTCTGGTGTCAGAACCGGACCGATCAAGACAACATTCCGGATAAAGTGGGGGACATTTGGATTTCGTTGTATGCCATTCGGGCTCATAAATGTTAGGATTACTTTCCAAAGAGCTATTGATATCAATTTCTAAGGGCTAATGGGTCAGTGTGTGGTGGTCTACCTGGACAACATCACCGGTTTTTCAAAAAGGAGTGACCATCTGCAACACTTGAAATAGATTTTCGAAAGATGCCAGAAATATGGGATCTCTCTCAACCCTAAGAAGAGCATATTTGCGGTTTCAGAAGGAAACCTGTTGGGCCAAATCATCGCCAAGAAAGGAATTACTGTAGATCCTAACTACGTAAAAGCCATAGCACATATCCCTCAACTAACCACCAAAAAAGGTATGCAATCTTTCCTTTGAAAAATTAATTTCCTTCGCAAGTTTATTTTAGATTTTGCATAAATTGTCAAACCTTTACAGAACATGATAAAGAAGGATACTCTTTTCAAATGGGATTGGGAAAAAAGGAATCTTTTGATCGAATTAAGGCAGCAATCGCAGAAGCACCTTCCCTTTCCAGCCCCAATTTCAGTAAATATTTTATCTTGTACACTTTCGCTTCAGATTCATCATTAGCTACAGTCCTTACCCAAAAGTTCTATGATTACGATGAACGTGCTATATCATTCATGAGTACATGACTCCAAGGGTAGAGCTAAACTACCTAGACATCGATAAGCATGCTTATGCAGTTTACAAAGCAGTGAAACACTTCAGACCATACATCTTAAAGAACCATGTCACGGTGATGTTCCCCCATCCAACCATCAAATCCCTCTTTGTACAACTAGACATGGGGGAGAGCAGAGCCAACTGGATGACATACCTCCAAGAATATGATTTATAATTTAATCCCTCCCACAGTGTGAAAGGGCATGGTCTCTGTAAACTGATCGTCAAGGCCACTGATCATCAGAACATGGAGTCTGATCGACTGGCTCAAGAAATAGAAGTTTGGGAGCACAATATAGAAATGTACTAGAATGAACTCCTCGGCTCACATGACTCCTCATCATGGTACACTGATTTAAAACAATACCTAGTGTAGGGGTCTTTGTTTGAAGCCATGTCCACTAAACAGAGGAGAGTTGTTAGGCTTAAAGCTGCCTCATATCAAATGGTCCAAGGGAGCCTTTTTAGAAAGCACCTCCTTGGTATATTACTGAGATGTTTACAATATGATGAGGCTCAATGAGTGTTGAAAGATCTACATGATGGACCAATAGGAGGTCACTATGCAGGTGGCACCACGGCTCATAAGGTCATGCGGGTAGGTTTCTACTACCCCACACTTTTCAAAGATGCTCATGCCTATATACAAAAGTGTCTGATTTGCCAGAAGCATGCAAGCATACAGGCAAGGTCATCTTCTCGTCTATAGCCCATAGCAGTTGAGGAACCTTTTCAACAAAAGGGTTTGGACACCATAGGCGAGATCATCCCTAAATCATCAAAGCAGCACAGGTATATACTCACAACCACTGACTATTTCACCCGATGGGTAGAGGCAATCCCATTACAAAATATTAACGACGATGAGGTAATATCCTTTATTAATAAGTACATCATGGCTAGGTTCGGTCTTCCAACCTCCCTTGTTTTTTATAACGCTACTTACTTTTCATCTTTGAAATTGTATGATTTTTCTCTATAAAATAGAATTATGTTAAAACATTCAGCCAACTACTACCCCCAAGGAAATGGCCTGGCATAATCAACCAACAAAAACCACATTCATATCATCAAGAAAACTCTACTCTTGCAGCAGAAGAATTGGCACAATGCCCTTAGTAACGCTCCGTGGGTTGACCAGGTCACTCCCAAAATGTCAATGAGAACATCTACGTATTTTCTAGTGTACCGGAAAGAAGCCATCATGCCACCCAATCTGTACCTCCTCACCCTTAGGCTAGCTCAAGAGTCACAAGGCACCACATGCCCATCCATTCAAAGCCAAATCGATACCTTGGTAAAATTGGAAGAAGAAAGGTCCAAAACTAATGAAATGTTCACCATCCACCAACCCAGATCAAGAGATGGATCGATAGGAAATCCGTAGGGTCCCACAAGTTTTGAGTTAGGAGACCTCATGCTCAAGTGGGATCGAGTCCACAAGGACAAAGGAAAACACACAAAGTTTCAGGCTTTGTGGGTAGGTCCGTTCTAGATCATAGAAAAAATTGGTCATCACACCTTCACATTGAAAACCTTGGGAGGGCGAGTGGAACCCCTACCAGTGAATGGCCATGACCTCAAATGTTACTTCACCTAACAACCCTAGAGTTGTTGGCCCCACCTTGTACTATATTTTACCATTGCTTTCTTAAATAGTCATCATTTTCTATTAGTTAGTTTTGGTTTGCTAGTTTAGTTGTTGTCTTTTAGAATAAAGTTGAGATGGCAGGTTAAAGTTAAAGCAGCTCTGCACTTTGGCTCCCACAGATACTTTCTAGAACTCTTAATGGAACAAGGCTTAAGTTGTGACAAGAGTATTGTGGGCTAGATTGATGCCAATGGGGAACTCGATGGCACACACAGGTCCTCATTCATGCTCACGTCAGTCCGTCCCAACCACTTACATGGTCAAAAATCTTGAAGCTGTTCTAGCTCACCTACAGTTCTGGGTATGAAAGAGAAACTGAGTAAACCAGTAATGAGCATACACATATATTAGAAAAAATAATAAGGTCTCTGAAAAAACAGAAACATCCTCTTTACAAGTCAAATAAGTCAGGATGCCTCGTCCATCCATGCTTCAAGCCTTCATCAAATAAGTGCATATATGCACAGGCAAATAAGTGCCAATGAGCACCTCCATCCTTTCATAATAAGGGCTAAAGAAGTGATAAAGGCTTCTTGTGCAAAGAATTGAAGTGACGACTCCGCCGGGGTACTCACCAGGCTCGCTGGTAGCAGAGAAACGTTCGTGATTTCTAGGTAGTGAATCCACCAGGGTACTTTTTAGGCTCACTGGTAGCAGAGCAACACCAAAATACCATGACCACTATACCGAGAAAACTTCAAAGCTCATAGTGTAACTTGAGTTTCCCTTTTGGTTCCAAGACAGCGGGAGGTAATGCCCTATTGCGTGTAAAAAGATCATGTTAGGCCACTCAGGAGAACTGACCAAGTTCAAAATGGAGGCCTAGAATACCACTAGAGGGATCCACAACCCCATGAAGCGATATTTACTTAAGTCCCCTTAAGAGAGGCCTGTAAATGTCAGAGATCCTAGATTCTTCCAGGGAATCACCAATTATTGTAGCTACTGCAACAACCCCTCCATAAACCAAGGGACCCTTAAATTTGTGGAGACCCTACACCAGGTCAAGCCTTCAGCCCCGCTAGGTTTTGCACGAAAAGTTCATCAGTCTCAGCAAGCCTGAGGAGGAATTTAAGTTTTGGCTAAGTTAAACCAAGTCGCCAGTTCTTGCCTTGGTAGGTGAGTCATAGGGTCAAAATGCGACTAAAGCAAATAATTGCGACCATGGAAACTATTACAAGCAAGGCGACCCACAAGGTCGTGTAGTCATGCCTCCACCCTCATAAAGTCCTTGCGACTTTGCAATCTTCCGAGTCGCATAAGTTGCAAGGTTGTAATACACCTCACTTCCCCGTCAGTCATATGTGTGACTCCACGACTATGCAACTCCACAACTCGCAAGGTCGTAAGGTCACAAGGTCGCTTCGCATCCTTCCATCCTCCAACATGACCACGCGACCCATGCGACTATTCAACCTCTTAGGTCGCATGGTAGCATTGGTCACAATAGACGCACTCCTGACCCTCGTGACCCCCACATGTTCGAATATATTATAAATAAGAAGTCACCCAGTCACATTTGTCAAGGCTCTGTTGGTCGCACGGGAAGCTAGAAGTCCCTCTGACCTGAATTCGCGCATGCATCTGGCTCTGGTAAGTAATGGTCCTCCCTCCTGCAATCATTATTTCCTTCTAAATGTCACTATCTACCCCTCTTGACCCCTAGCTTATCTCTCGCACTAGGGTTTATCCTTTTAATTAGAATTTCTCTCATTTCGTGCCTCACAGTTTGCCCCAGCCTCTTCACCCCGTGCCTGCATCGAGAAAGTGTGCTTTGTGTTAAACCCTAATCCACTCACTTTTATCAGTAAGCCTAAAATCCACTCCTCTAAAGGAAACCCTGGCCTCCCAAGGCCATTTAGTGCCTTCTCTAAGCTTCTCTAAGCCTTAGTCTCATGTCCCGTGGCCGTGATACCATTCCCCATGCGACTTCGTAACCTCAATCTAGTTGCGACTTGTGACCACCATCCTACTGTATGACTTGCAACCAAATTTCATAAATAGTGACCTTTTGACCTCATTTCCACCGTGACTAATGATCTCACTCGCTTAGTTGCATTCTTGGAATCTGCGACCGTGCGACTTGCCTTTCAAGCGTCCTACCTATCATCAGCTAAGAATCCTCTTTTTTTGCGGTCTCAATTGATTTTCATGCCATCTCTCTCATCATGGGACTGTGTTCTTGACATGCCAGGTGAAGTAGATCTTGAGAGCATATCCATTTCCTCTTTTGAAGATGAAATGGGTCACCTGACAGCGAAATCTGCTCAAGGAGCCTCGAGAAGCAAGGCATGGGAGGCCGATCTAGAAGAAGAGCCACCTATATTCGGAGACACTGCTTGCAACATAAGTAAAACCACTAGGCTCTCTTGGTATATTGTCTACGAGGAATTTGCTAAAAAGGATATTCCAGAAACACAGGAAGACTTCTAGGTATATATCAACTTCAAGAAGTCAAAGTTACATAAAGTAGCGACACATCTCCCAGTGTTCCCGTGCATGGAAACCATCAAATGGATCTTGCAGTGTACATATACAGATGACTAGATGATCAAGGGTCATGACGAGGCACCCATAGCCACCATCTCTCCAACAGAGATTAACACCTACGACAGATTTCCTGGGAGGCAGCAGACTTTTAACACCAAGTGGCTCGCCGGGTATACAACCCCAACGAATGACATCTTAAGGGATTGGTGGAAAGACTGGGAAAAATTTTGGGTCAAGGCAGACTAGGATTACAAGATAGACGGGTTATGCAAAGTATATCAGTTAATTGATGCGATGATGTGCCGGTTATATGTCAAGGCAGATTGTGATGTCTTATTCGACACATGAGTCCCTCTCATGTATGTTGTCGCCACTCAAGGAACTATTTTTAATTGGGAAAGCATCCTCTCATCATCTATGAAGACAAACATAGTTGCTACCAAAATCCCACCCCTCGAGGAGCCTCCAGAATTTTATATGTCATCATACCTCCTTGATGTTGCCTATTCGAGGTGCTACCTCGAGCACTGAAGCTGTAATTGGGACACATCAGTGGCCCAACCCATCCACTGCCACTACAAAGTCTTCTGGGACACAACTTACAAAGTCATGTTGGATGTGATATTCAAAACATTTATTATCCCATTATACCAACTACTGTTTGGGGGAGAATCACCTTGCATGTCATAGAGAGCCATGAAGACTGTGGTCAAAGTAGCTCATTGGTTCCCCATTGATGAAGGAATAGTCGTCAGATTGTTCAGTACTTATAAACCTCCTCATGCTCTTCCCAAGTTTGTCATAGATAGGACTCTTCTGTGAGAGGTCTTTTACCAAATGACACAGTGTTTCTCGAAGATATTGAATAAAGGCAAGAAGAAATCATGGTCACCTTTTCCTCTCACTATTAGGGTATACTTGGTAGTAAACTTCAAATAGGTAGAGGAAGAAGTTGAAGCTTTGAATGGGATCCATTTCGTGACCTTGAATTATCGAACATATGATCTCGAGAAAGTCATGGCCACCCATTGCAAGAAGTCAAAATTCATTTTGTCTTATACCCACACCAAGAAGGACCTTGAGGATGGGATTAGGAATTCATATAACTCCATGAGGGCAATCAGCCCAAGTGAACAATAGGCTATACAGGACGAGCTCCTCGACGTTTCCCAGAAGGATGTAAGCCTCAAAGAAAGAGTTTCAACCGTGAATAAACAACAACATGGAACACCAAAGGGAGCTAAGGAATCAGGGAAATGCAAAGGAAAAGAGGTTGAAGGCCCCCCTAAGCAACAACGAGGAAGAGGAAGTTGCAGTTGTGCAAAGAAATGCCAAATTGGCAAGGAAGAAGAGAGAACTCAAGAGGCAAAGAGAACTGGAAAGAAAACAATCTCAGGACTCTAGTGACCATAGCTAGAATGAGAAAAGGAGAAAAGGTAGCAGGATGAAGAAAAGAAAGCACATGATGAGATAGAGAGAAAAAAGCAAGAAGAAGCTGAAAATAAAAAACAAGTAGAGGAAGCTGAAAGGAGAAAATAAGAGGAGCACGAAAGATTAGAACAAGAGATGAAGAACATGGAGGAGGAACTAGAGAGGCAATGGGCACTAGCAGAGGGAGAAAACAGGGAGCAGGAAGAAGAGCTTAGGATGGACAAGGAAAATGAAACTGAGAAAAAAGAACAACGACAGACAAACAAAGTAGTCAACTTTGGCCTCCCACTACTTCCCTCGCTAGTGGAAACCTTCCCCTCCGAGAGTTGGGCATCTCAGAAGATCAAGATGAGGAGGTCATAGATCTCACTAAAATCACATTTGATGAAATAAACCTCAAAATTATACAGGAGAGGAAGAAATATTGCAGCAGGAACCCAACCGACCCGTTGTCAGTAACTATGGCAATGGATATCGTGCCCAATATCATGACGAATCCCCAAATGATCGGCTCTTCCAGAACAGATTTCATGGCTACCACAGAACACAACATAGCCCGAATGAGTAAACAAATTGTAGACTTGAAAAACAAGTTATACGCATCCGAGCAAAGGGCCACCATGGTCGAACAGGAGAAGAAAAGGATGGAGGAGGAGAACGTGACACTCCACTTATTATAAACAAGCTCAATAGAATTCAAAGCGGTAATCGCATAAAAAACAAAGACCCTAAGGGATACCATGGCAGTATTATGAGGAAATGGAAAAACTGCACCACACTGTAGTACCCATCGTGGCCATTCAAACTCACACAAAAGAGAGGGTTGCCATACTCAAAGAAGCCATGATCACTTTGCATAGAATGCATGAATGGTCTGAAAGGTATCCTGAAGCCCCAACAATGGTCCCTAGGAAAGATTGGATCGCTATGCAAAATACTAAGGTCCAACTTCGTATCAAAGTTTAGTCCAAAGATAAATTAGCCAAAGATATGGAGAGTGTGCTGGCCTCCTACAGATAGTTCTTCAGTAGCTTGGAATCAGTGATCCAACTACATGGGGTCCGCTCTATAGGGGAGGTTGGACAGGTAAAAAATCAGGAGGAGATGAATAATGAAGTATAGGAATTTATAGAGACATATAGACAAGCAGCCCGTACGAGAGATATTTCTCTCACTAAAGAAAATATCAGCGTTATGTAGTAGAACCAGTGAGGCTCTACACCAAGCTAGGAACCTTGAATAATCATGTGCATGCCAAACCGAACACCTTCCTCCCAAATGCACTTGAGTGCTTACATCAACATGATGAAGACCAGACATAGATCTCTCCTATTGTGGCAGAATATGGCATATGGGGCACTTATCTGACAAAAGAGCTCGAGTTCAACATTCCGTAACTTGCCATCAATACATTAGTCAATTAGGTTGATAGCCATTTTTGTGACATTATGTACTACAGTAGCACAAAATTCCCTATGAATGTGAAAGGTCATGTAGAATGCTAAGAGTCATCTGGTAGATGAAAGGTCATGAGGTAGCCCAAGAGTCAAGGGTAGACCAAGGGTCACTTTTAACCTATAAATATAACCTCATGCCTCATTTGTAAGGGCTTTTTGCTGAGGACTATTTTGGAGATACATACATACATACATACATACATACATATATATATTACTTGAGAGAATTGATGTCCTTCTAACTAATACAAGGGTTGATTGTACATCTTCACTTGATGGATCGAATGTTCCTGAAATTTCTTTGATGTGTGGTCTCCTCACATGTTGTTTCATACTTCAAATCTGGTTTTGCTACATATGAATGGTATTTGGCTTACTAACTTTATAGTCGTGCTGGTGAAGTATTTCTTTTGGTATTAGTATAATATGTCTTGACTGCACAGTTATGTATGCTTATAAATGGTTGATTGTTGTGAACTGATTTACAATCGTTAAGCATTATTTCTCTAGTATACATAAGTCTTATCTAAAGTCTTGCTAACAATAACTTTATATAAGGTTGTGTTGATTACATTTTGGCTTTTCATGGTATATATGGTACATGATATTTGTCAATTATTCTCTTGTGTTTATTAAAGTTCATACATTCGATTAAGTCCATATCCCACCTCTGTTCGAAGATAGCTCTACAAAACTGAACGACATCCAGGCCTACATACTGGAAGGGATCCCCAACACACACGATGCAGGCTCTAGTTGGTAACCTACACCGAGAAGATCCCCTTGACTCTTGGTGTAAAATTCCAACCCATCAAAACTGTTATACAGATACGAACTTCCCAACACAATTCTTGAGATATCCAATGAAACAATGTTAATTCAACTTCATCAATGTTGCAAACCTGAAAATACATTTCCATGTGACCTGTAAATTGGCATCATTAATTATCCATCCCAACAGATACGATTCGTGATGGGGCACGATTTACAGATTCATTTTCTTAACCAAATCCGTAGAAATTAAGTTGGCCTGCAATCCAAATTCAAACAACGTATCGATTTTCATATGTTTGGAAATGATTTAGATATGGAATAGATCTATTCGGTTTTCCTCATCTAGAACATTGTGGGTATTATTTGTTGTGTTGGTACTTGCTATGACTTCCTCTTTGTTGACCTCTTTTCTTGCTTTCTCCATGGTTTTTCCTTTGGTGACTATGGCTACGATTCTTGTTTCATCCCCCAAGTCTGAACCCAAGTCTTATTGTGCAACAACATTGGTCTTTTGTTTCCCTTTATTGTTGAATTTATTTGATTGTAATTCTGGATGAAGCTTCTGACAATGCACTGAAATGGCTTCTTCTTCGCTTCTTCTTGTATATTTTTCCCTCTTGCTTTGAGGTATGTCGAAGATAGCTATGCAACCCTCCTATGTATTTCAACAAGGTATCTTTTGACTGTTTGTCTACTCCTAGTATAAGAGCTCTTTTCGTAAACTCTTGAGTATACCCTTGCACATTTTGACCTTTCAACTCTCTAAAATTTTGCCAATTCATAATGGATTTTTGCATATGAGCTAAAGGGTGGAACTATATTTTTATAGCAATAATGAAATCAGACTAATTAATAGAGATCTTACCATGTTTCTTGATCTCGTCTTAAGTCCTTTCTTCCCACCATAGACGTGTTGAACCCTCCATTCTCAATGAAGCCAACTGAATGTTGATATCATCCTCTTGAAGGTTCTGAATTCTACAATACACCTCCAACTAACTAATCCAACTTCTCTGCATTAACTTTTCCATTGTACATAGAAAACTCGAATTTAACATCAAGCTTAAGAAAAGGTGATTTACCAACCCCTTTTGAAGAATGATGATGAGTATGAGTAACAGTGGTATTGGTGGAAGAGTGTGAAGATTCTTTCAAAGAAGAAGATGAAGAATATGGTGGAGATGGTGAGGCTTGTCTCCATCCCCATTATTTTCTTTTCCTTTATCTTCTTTTCCATTACCTCCTCCTAAAGAGCCTTCTCCATTGGGAGGCTTGGAACTTTCTCCTTGTAGTCTATTGTTCTTCTCTTCATAGAGGACCTTAACTATCTCTGTCATGTCAAAAAAAACCTTTGTAATGGTCTTCTCATATTCTGTCATGATAGGTTCTCCCTCATGAGACATGGTCTCCGAAGACTCAACTACAACTTGAGATTGTATTGGTGTTGGAATCTCAACTACAACTTTTGCAACCTGGGGCTGAATTCGTGTAGAAGACTTTGGAAAACTTTCTCTTCTTCCACTTGACCCAACTTTAGGGATTTCAACCAGCTTTCCTTCACCTCTTTTGAGCTTTATCTTTGTGAGCATGATATAAACTTGCAAAAAATTAAATCCTTCTTTCACAAAGAAAATCTAGTAAGCAACACCTGTGCTCTGATACCAACTTGATCGGAAATGGAGCAGATTAGTAATGTTTTTCTAATTCCCCATTCAAAATAAAACCCAAGATGGTTATCATTTGCTTTTTCAAGTGCTTAAGGATTCAAAACTTTTGCATAATCAACAGATTCCCATGACAATTTCTTATGTAAATGTTATGAATAATTTAACATAACAACATATGTTGAACAACAGCAATAGAACAACAATGAACATCAATATACAACACACAACAAGCACATGATAAAGGATTTCACCCCTCTTGTGCTATGTCTCCTTTGTCCAGCTTCCAATGGCTTGGGCCTCTCTATTATGCTCAAATTACATCAAAAGTGTGTTTACAATGCTCATATGTCTTTGAAGCCTATCTCAATGAGTTAAGAATAAGTCAAAACTATTGGAATTGACTCTTTTTGCAACTAATTTGGATAAGAACTGAAGGAGTTATGACTTCTCCCAGTTCACTCACTATTTGTTCCACAAAATGCTCCAAAACCGGTAGAAAACTACAAATTAGCCCCAAAATCCACTAACCAAGCAATAATTTCTCCACACCGCAAGCCATTTTCTATCGGTCGTATCACAAATCACGATTGGTGAGTTCAACAGGCAGAATGTCTTGTTTACCCAGCAGAATGTTGCCATTGTGATATCGCGAACCCACCAGAGTATTAAATTGTGGCTTATAACGTTATCACGTCTAGGGTCGATCGCATATGGGACTTAACTACAACAAGCCGATTACCTGTTCGCCACAATTGCGATATGTGATCACATCACATCACATCACAAACCTTGCTGATACTTGTTATGTTCTCCCCTTCACCATATGCAATATGCGATTGCGATTAGATCGCATCACAACCTGAACCTGTCAAGGGCCGATTTGAAACACCTTTTCTTCCTACCACTGCGATACGCGATTTGCGAGGGCCAATGGCGGGCTTCCAATTGACGCCTCCTTATTCTCTGAAGACTTGCCACATCATCCTAATCTTGCTATATAGGCAAGTGAAACTTGAACATTGACTTGCTCTAACTTCTGCATACAAACTCAGATTTGAGTGTCATTCGCAGTGTTGGGCTCAGAATGAAGAGCTCTTCAATTTGAAGTTGAGTTTTGAGAAGATTCGGGCACTTTGATTTTTGGACATAATTCTGAGCACCTGATCAGTATTATTGTTATTTTATTTAATGATAATCGGTAAGGCATGGAAAGTGGAAAATGATGTTGATCTAACTATTTTAATAATTGTATAAATATTTCAACAACTTTACTAATATAGTTGTGCTAGTTAACTAACATATACAGAGAGAATTAGTAAATCATACTTTGTTACAATTAAACATGTTCAAAATATAATTAGAGAGAATTTATATCAAAAAATATCAATATATAGTTAAAGAAGATTTTATCATTTTTTATTTAAAAAAAAACATTTTATAATAATAATATACTATGAATGTATTGTTAATGTTTAGATTATATTTAAACAAATATATTATTAATATTTTAATTATATTAATATATAATTATTAGTGTATTATTAGCAAATTGTGAAGATTTATTTAAATTTTATTAAAAAAGTCTTGATTATAAATTTGTTTTGATTTAAGATTTATAAATATGCATAGTTATGCATCAAATCATATATTACTATTACATTTAATTAATAAATATTAATATTAATAATAAATTTTATATTAATATTATTAATAGTTTTATTTTGATCCACCAAAAATTTAAACCTTGGCTGCTATTAATAATTTTAATAAATCTAAGATTTATGGGTATGCATGAGTGACTCGCTGACATGATATACAAGCGATCCCTCCAATTTGGCTATCAAACAAGCATACAAAGTACGCATTTTTATTGCATTTGCCAAACAACAAGTACATATACATGTATTTTTATCGTAATTCTTTTTAGTTTGTAAAATATTTAATTATCGATAAACAATAAAAACAACCGTGGGCTGTGAGAACACTTTAAAAATCCAGCAAACAAAGTTTGCTCAATTTAATCTAGGGCGATGGACATACTTCGATTATTTGTACAAATAGAACATTTAGCAAGGAATTTATAGACAAAATTTAATGAAATGTGGACACGTTTTGCTTTAGAGAGACATACATCGCTATTGACTCCAACCTTTTATGATTATGGGAATTTTTTACAAAACAAGGTGGGTTGTGGGGAAACAAGTCCTGGCCCAAGAACATGATGTCAAGAGAAAAGGCGGTCACAATTACAACCAGAGTTGACCAGCAATAATAAAGATTTTGTTTTTATTTGCCGTGTGGATAGAGATTTCATAGCATTGAATGCCGTGTGCATAGAGATTTGACAGCATTGAATGAAGATGAAATCTCTTAACGCAACAAGATATTTTTGAGCAACAACAAATTAACATCGATTTCTGAGTCTTTTAAACATCTACAAGTTCGTTCATTGGTAATCATGTTCAACACAGATTTAACTATAATTGCAATAAGGGTAATAGGAAGAATGGCCTCTCTTAAGGTTTTGAATTTGTGTAATACTTCAAAAAAGAAAACACATTTCAGTAAATTTTCTATAAAAACTTATGAAATATACAACTCCAAATAAAAGGAAACCAACAACAATGTAAAAACTTATGAAATATACAATTCCAGATAAAAGGAAACCAACAAAAAAAACATAGAATTCTGGAGAGTTTATATGTAAACTTCATAGTGTTTATTTTCATAGTTTTCATCGTATAACCAAATTCTGCTGAGTGTAATAAAATAAAATAAAAAATGCCCACAAAAAACGCTCGAACCACAATGATGCTGGTTCACTCAGAAAATGCTTTGCTCATCTGATTTGTTTTTTATTGAGCCCATATATGGGAGGCATATAACCCAATTTTCTACATCGTGGCCTCGGGCTGGCTTGGTTTCTTGTTCAAAACCAATAAGAACGCAACCAAAATTGTTAGAACGCACTCGGTTTTGATCATATTTGGTTCAAGACTTGGTTGCTTCATTTTTCATTCGTGGGTGGGTCGAGAAAACTATATTGAACACTGTATCGATCAGGTTCATCCCGGGGAAGTTGAAGTTGATCCCTGGTCAGTGTTTATTACCCAGAAGTTGCGAGCGGGGTTAGGACCTACGAAAACCTATTTCTTATATGTCCATAATGGGTTTAAGTATTAGTTATACACTTAATGGGTTGGGATGCATTGATTTGATGGGTTAGGATTCATTTCAACCTGCAACATAGGAAGGTTAGCAGAATCACCTGCCTCATATCATAACCACCCGCCTCATTCTTTGAGGGAAGGTCAGTCGTGTGATTCATTGTGTGATCTATTTCATTATCTCTACAACTAGAGGGATTGATGGAAGGAACAACTTCGACTATGGGGTTTAACATTTGAGAGTGATAAGGTGGTGGTAGGGAAGCTACAATGGGTTCTAAAACTGATTTTACTGCGAGTGCCTTTTCTATCTCCTTATAGGCTATCTCCATGGCTTTCACTCGATAAATGGATCATCAACTGGTGGACTCGAATCCCCAATGATAGTCCCATAAGAACTCAGTCAATATCAATCGAAATGAAGGATCTCTGTAACGGTGAGTAAATTATCCAATGCCAATGGTCTACTCAATCGACTGGCTCTAGTTCAAATATCGGTGCTTCTATATTCACTTCATGTGGTGTTTGTAGTTCTATCTTCACTGCGCATGAAGCCCATGCTTGTTCTTCCATAGCCTTAACCTCTGGCTATGAAACTGCTTGCTTTGTTGCCTCTCTCAGTAATTTTCTGGGAATTCAAGCAACCGAGCCCATTCGGTAGTATTCCAGTAGAGATATCTAAGTCCTTTTCCAATTAGATAGAAAACGTAGTAGAAATTGGAGAAATAAAGGTCGGTCATGCCTTCATGCTTGTTTCAGGAGTAATCAGGA